>CAIGRK010220727.1:0-11272 GCA_903798315.1 Fraxinus greggii
TTCTTGTTCTATTCATCTTTATTCCATTATTGTCATTATCTTGTGATCCGAAATTTATAACACAATCAATGACGGCGGAAAGCAAGCATGTTTGCATAGAAACCAGAACTAATTATGCATTTCAAAATAAAAATAAATAAAAACCATAAACAAGTTTAAAACGATGAAATATGGATTAGCCTTAGGTTTATAAACTAAAGAATTTTTTCTTCTTTTTTTGAAGTTCCTTCAACAAAATTTGATTTTCTCTTCATACTCTTCGATTCACTTTCTTCACCAATGTTCAAGTCTCTAAACAGTAGTGTTGCATGAGTGGGACTGTTAATTGATGTGTGAATTCCCTTCTTTTTTTGCACGGGTCGAGAGGCTTCTTCTTCACGTGGTTAATGTTTTTCTTTTCGTAAATGACGGGCTCTTTGGTCAGTTTTGATGGTTTTGGGTAGCATGATTCTTAGCATGGGTGAAGCAGCTTTTTCTTTCTTTCTTTCCTTTTTTGATGACTCAGATGTCCGAACTTTACCGACTAATCTTGAGGAGTGATGCCCTTTCTCCCTGGTTTGCCACCCGGGTAAATTCGAATGCGATCACATCTTATACACACTTGGATTGGACATTCAGGAAGTGGTTCTCCTCCTGTGGACCTCCCTTCTTCCTTTTTTTTTTCTTATTTGCGTGGTGAGTGGTTATGGTTTTGTCTTTCTGATTTACAGAACTCTTTGATGAGTTTCGCGGTTTTGGGATTTTGTTAACATATTAATTATGGTTACGAGAGGTTTTTTTTTATTGTATTTATTTAATTTGTGGCCTTTTAGAGTACTAGACCTAGTTTCGTCAAGCAAAATGTTTTATTACTCACACAACCTATACTTGATCACAATTTACTCTTCCAACTTCTAAGTACTACCACTGGTTCCTCATTGAGACATTTCACTCCATCTATCATTCACAAGATTTTGTTTCCTTTGTTACGATGTGTCGGACAAATAACCCACATGACATGTTACGGCAATTAAAAAATGACAACTCAACCAAATAATTTAAGTATAATATTTCAGTACTCACCTTAACTTATATTATGGTCATGATTTATGCATCAAACTTCAAAATACTTACCGTCACTCATCTATTGAGACGTTGCACTCTATCAATCATCTGAAAAATTTAGAATTATGCAAATCACGCATTTTTCTTGGTGGGCAACATTTTTCAATCGTATCAGCCTGTTTATAATGAGCTTGTACAGTGGCAAATTGATTCAAGCATAAAAAAGTGTGTAAAGATAAATATGTATACAAGTTGCATTTATAGAAAAATAAAAATTAAATAAAAAATTAAATCGTGCCCCTTCTGGCCCGGTGCCGTCTCTAAATCTGAAGAAGGAAGAAAGAAATTTAGGAAAAGAAAGATAAATAATGGGTCATAGTTTAAAAAATAAGTGGATCAATCAAATTGTAATATTTAAGTGATATTATAGCCATTTCTCATGTTTAAGCATATTAACATGTTCTATTACTATTAGCATCCCCTGCAGTGGTTATGGGGGTGTAGTTAGTATCTTTTGGTGTAACTGGTTATTTCTTAGCTCATGTCCAAATTGATTATTAGGTGATGAAAATTGTAACATGAAACTATTACAATAGCAAGAACGCTTTTTGTAGAATTATTGCGCAGAAGTAATAGTGTGAGACAACCCACTTTGACTCATTCCTAAAATTTAAACACTTTAGGGTGTGTTTGAATCACATTATTTTGGAAGAATGTATTTTGAAATAGTAGATTGATGGAGAATGTGTGGTTGAAAAAGAATGAAAAATTATTGATGCGATGAAAAATATTATTTTATTGAAAAATGTGTAGTTGAAAAGAAATAGAAAAATGAGAATGAAAATGAAAATTTTAATGTGTACCAAATAGGGGTTTAATAATGTCACTTCTTACTGCTACCCAAAACCATCCGAACTGATAAAAGAGCCTGTACTTTTTTTTTTTTTTGGCTTGGGTCGACCAGCCATTGCATCCGATGTACAAATTTATTATAAACACATTGATATGTTCGAAATCTGGCAGATGATGAATGGAGTACAACGTTTCAAAAATGAGTAACAACTATAAAACATTTTGAATTTTGATAAGTAAATTATGACCAAGTATAAGTTGAGTGAGTAATGAAACATTTTACTTTAGTTCCTTTATTAATTTATGAATAATGTTATTCATAGTTAACGACTGCAATAGTTATCATATGTGACAATTTGTTATTTGAGACACTAATTTTCTTTAATTTTGTTGGTTCAATTAACAAAGTAATGTCTCAAATAGTAAGGTTTCACATAATGATGACTACTGCAATCACTGATTATAAATAATATTATTCTTATTATGTAGGTCCTAACATATTCCTACGCTATTTCCATTGAGGGCAAATTAGGTCAATTACCGCCTCAATCATAAAAAATTGATTAATATTCATTTTTTATATTTAATTTTTCCAAACGTATTTAACAAGGTAGATCCCGGACGTGCTCAATTGCTTTCTTAACAATATGCTTAATTTCTTTCTTAACTATTATTACATTGATTAATGTGGATTTATCAATTATATCAATAAAAAAAATTAAATTCATCCACAATTCAGCCGCCCATAGTTTTCTATTTTTTTTTCACGTTGTTTTAATAAAATATTTATGTCTTAGTGTAACAATTGAGTCTCAAAATATCATCATGTGTTATATTTAGTCATACAATCGAGATATTCTAATTTGACGTAAATAGAATTTTAATAAAATTGACATTTTAAAACATAATTGACTTTGGATTGTTAAATTTAATTCTAACAGTCATATTTAATTTGTTATTTTTTTTACCATTTAAGGTATTTCAATGGAAAATATGCATTATGAATTTTACAATAAATCTTCAAATAAATTCTTGTTAGTCGACAACGTGAATGATGACATGTTATGTCACTTTTAATTTAAATCTATCACTTTTGAATTTTTGTCACTTTCAAATTATAGGTTGCTGCGTTATTAAAATGAAGTTATGCTCTATATTTAGTTAATATAAAAGAAGCATAATCACAAATAGACAATATGTAGAAGAAAATCAACATGACTATATTTTTTTTAAGGTTTTGATTGGTATTTATCACTTTTTGAATTTGTTATTTTCGACTTATAGTGTTCTGTGTTTCTAAAATGAAGTTATGTTCCATGTTTAATTAATTGAAGTGAACATAATCACAAAGATTCAACATGTAAATGAAAATCAACTACCCCTATATCTATTCTAAGATTTCGATTGGTGTTTCTCCCTTTCTGAGTGTTTTTCGCCTTTTTAATTTATATCACTTTTTTTGAAATTCCATCGTTTTTTTGAATTTCTATAATTTATTGAATTGTTTTTAAGTTTTAATGCAACAAAAATAGAGATCATTCAATCTTTCAAATAGAGAAAGTGACATCACTTTCTAGTTAAAAACTGACGTAAATAAATTTTAAATAAAAAAGTACGTCACTTTTTTGTTAAAAAATTGATATTTAATTTTACAAAATGTTTTTTACTATAAAAATATTTTTTATATGCTTTTTCAATAGACTCGTGATTTTAGATGTATTTTTGTAAGTTATCCTTCCATTTATTTCGCTTAACCCATCTTAAGACAACCCAGCTCAACTGCATTTATTTTCGGCCCAACTTGTACCAATGGCCTTTCTACAAATTGACCTGTGAAAAAGGTATCCCTCTTTTCCCCTTTGCAAAACCAAATTGTAGAGAGAGAAAAAACGCGATTTGGTAACCAGATTTATATAATGGCAACCGAAGCAGCAATAGAAGTTCCAGCGGCGGAGGTGGCGGAGAAGCAGCCGCACAAACTGGAGAGGAAGTGGACGTTCTGGTTTGATAACCAATCAAAACCGAAACAGTCCGCCGCCTGGGATAGCAATCTTCGCAAAGTCTACACTTTCGACACTGTCGAAGAATTCTGGTGGTACGCATACATCCGGTTCTCTCTCTCTATATATATATATATGATTTTATGGATTTAAATTATTGGTGATATCAATACTTTTTTTGAGCGTAGAATCCTATTACTTTTTATGATCTTTATGAAGTTTCTCTGTTTCAGTGTTCTCGTGTCGTGTCGTGTGTGATTATGGTTCATTTCTTTACTCGTTTTATCATCTTTATTTGTTTTTCTTTTTACTACCTGTATATGAGCTTGTTTTTACTTATTAAGGCTGTGCTGTGTCTGGTTTGCCATCGGTGGAATCAAATTCAGGTTACCTTGTCCTGGAATGAAAATCAGAATTCAAATACAGCCTTGTCATGTTTACTCCCACTGGGAATAGGCATCAGAATTGAAAAGGACATGTTTTATTTTATTTTATTTTTTTTATAATAACCCTCTTTAAAGGTTATATTAAAATGAAAAATAGTTGCCTTTTAGGTATTCATTTTAAAGGCCTTTTAGGTCAAATGTTCAATTTAACCTTATTTAAAAAAATAGCCTTATATATGTTCTTGATATTTTTCTTGATCCTTGAAGCTCTGTCCAATGGTTGAGTTTTTATGAGGAAAAAATGGTGGATACAGTGCCAGAAACTCAGTGAAAGCAGAGAAGATAACAGAGTTCCAACTTTCTCTCATTCTCTGTTCATGAAAGACGGTGCCAATAGAAGAAACAATTTAAAAGGAAGAAAGACATTTTTGAATTATAATATTTTAATAGTGTTTGTAAGAAAACCTGTAAAGAAGGGCCATTCTTCGTTTTCTCTATCCCAACATGGCCTTTTTAGCAAATTTCCTCATTTGAAAAGTGTTCTTTTTGTTATAACTTTGCTAAAATACCCAAGAATACTACTTGATTCCCATTCAGGTTAACAGCCATTGAGTTCATTTCTCAGTCTAACTCAACCCTCTTCATCTCTGTCCAACTTGACCTCAATTGAGACCCATCTACAAAGATAAAGTTTGGAATTACCAAAGTTCCCAACTTGGCCCTTTTGAGATCTACTCATCGCAATTCAAGAGTGCGCAATTGTCACAATTGGGGTTGAGCTCAATTGTCTGTATGACTTGATGATGCCGATCGTAACGCGTGAAAACCAATAAGAAGAAAAGAGTAGAAAATAAGAGAAAAAAATGGAGGAAGATTGTATTTTATTCAATAATCAAGTCTGTCTTATTACAATCAACGGACTTCTTTATATAGGCTAAAATCGCGACTGCAATAATGGAAAATTCTATTGTAATTTATGTTAATTTCGTTTACGCTTCGATTATACTTTCCAATTTACATCATTCGACTCCAGTTAGGTAGAATTCAGATAGGCGTCCAAAAGGGTAGCATCTAGTTGACGAAACTCATCTTCATTAATCCAAGGCGGACGACCTTTCCAACGCACCAGAAACCTATGAACCGTGAAGCAACATACTGATTATCAAGTACTTCATCAATGATATACTGCAGAGAAAACGTGGTAATATGAGCCCGAGGAGGCGGACAAGAAGACTGTCCTGTAGAAATATTAGACGACAATACCAGAGGCTCGAATGTGCCTCGATAAGGATATAGATCTGCTATGTTGAAAACAGGACTAATATTTAAGTACGGTGACAACTCAAGGAGATAAGCATTAGTTCCAAGCCGTTTAATTATAGGGAAAAGACCTAACACAAAGTTTTTGGCATGTTTAGGGAATCGTTCAGGTGCAAGTAACACTATGACATAATCGCCCACATTAAATTCTTTATGCCTACGGTGGGAATCAGCCGATAATTTATAATGATTATTGCTTACAGAAATTTTACGTTTAATCTCATTGTACAAGTCATGAATATGATCAGCAAAAGCTTGGGCGGAGGCAGCACGACGAAAATCAGCGGGCTAAGAAAGTAGATCAAGCGGCTAACGTGGAGAGAAACCCTAAACGACCTCGAAGGGGCTATGACCGGTAGACCCATTAATAGAATTATTGTAAGCAAACTGAGCAGTGGGTATCACGAGATCCCAATTCCTTAGTTTATCCCCAACTAAACAATGAAGTAGATTACCTAGACTATGGTTCACAACTTCAATTTGACCATCGGTTCGGGGGTGAAAGGCAGAAGAGAACTTAAGCGCTGTCCCAAATAGTTTCCAGAGTGTCATCCAGAAGTAACTAACGAATTTAACATTACGATCAGAAACAATAGTGACCGGAAGCCCATGGAGACATACAACCTCTTTGAAGAACAACTTAACAATATAAGACGCATCAGAAGACTTGGAACATGGAATGAAATGTGCCATCTTAAGAACCTATCGACCACCACAAAAAATGGAGTCATGACCTCGAGATGTTTTAGGTAACCTGAGAATGAAGTCTATACTAAGGTCACGCCAAGGAGTATGGGAACAGGAAGAGGAGTATACATCCCAGTATTTTGACGTTGTGCCTTACCCAATTGACACGTACGACACTGAGACACAATGCGAGCAACATCTTTCTTAAGGGACGGCCAATAAAAAAGATCCTTAGCTAAGGCGATTGTTTTATCTCTATCGAAATGACCAGCAAGACCCTCGACATGTAGTTCCTAGACTAGGAAATCACGAAGTGAGGTACGGGGAATACATAACCTGGTACCCTTGAAAAGATAACAATGTTTACCCTTGAAAAGATAACAATGTTTAAGCAAGAAGGAAGCATGTTGGCGAGAAGGATTGTCTGAACGGTCCTGAAAGATGATGTTAAAGTCAGGACAACTAGGATAATCGTCTTTCAAATGCTCAAAACCTATTACAGTAGTGCTCATGGAATGGAGTACCGTGGTGATACGACTAAGAGCGTTGGCCACTTTATTTTCGACATCGGCCCGACGATGGAGAACAGAAGTATTCTCATGAAGAAATTCAACCCACTTAACATGTCGATCACTTAAAATAACACTGGGAGTTAAGGCAACGGAGAGCCTGATAGTCGGAATACAGGACAAACTCTTGAGGCAATAAGTAATATCGCCATTGACGAAGCTATTGGACAATAGCATAAAATTCCTTATCATAGGTAGAATACTTCTTCCTAGCTTGGTTCACTAAAGTAAGCGATGGGATGACCGTCCTGACTTAACACATCCCATATACCCACACCGAAAGCATCACAAGCAACCTCAAAAACCTTAGAAAGATCCGGGTGCCGTAAAACGGGAGCCTCGATCAACTTTTGCTTGACAGCTAAGAAGGCTCTTTGGGCCGAAGGGATCTAACGAAAATCACCCTTTTTCATGCACTCAGTGATGGGAGCAGCGAGAGCTAAAACCTTTAATGAATCTCCTATAGAATGATGCTAGCCCATAATAACTACGGATCTCAGTTAACTTGGAAAGTTCCGGCCAATCGCGAATAACATAGATTTTAGCTGGATCAGCAGAAATACCCTGGGCGGAAATGATGAACCCTAAGAAGAGGACCTGAGACTGAAGGAATGAACACTTTTTTTAGGTTAGCATATAAGTGTGCAGAATGAAGAGCAAGGAAGACCTGGCAAAGGTGATCTAAGTGAGCTTCTTGCAATCGACTATAAATCAAATGTCATCAAAATAGATGATAAGGAACTTTCCAATAAAAGGTCGCAAGACATGGGTTATGACCCGCTTAAAAGTGCTAGGTGCATTAGACAACCCAAAAGGTATAACCAATCACTCATATAAACCATTTTGAGTCTTAAACGCAGTTTTCCATTCATCCGAGGGTCTAATCCTTATTTGATGATAACCATTCCGTAGATCAATTTTGGAGAACCACAAAGATCTCGTCAGCTCATCCAACATATCCTCAAGTCATTGAATATGAAATCAGTACGTAATTGTAATTTTGTTGATGGCGCGACTATCAACACACATGCGCCATGAGCCATCCTTCTTAGGGGTGAGTAAAACGAGAACTGCACTAGGGCTAAGGCTAGGGCAAATAAAACCTTTAAAGAGTAAAGTATCAATTTGCTTATTGAGTTCAGTCGAGCTCAGTAGGATTCATTCTATAATGGGGGCGATTTGGCAACTGGGAACCAGGGACAAGATCGACAGCATGCTGAATATCCCGCATAGGAGGAAGCTCATCAGGTAGATTGACAGGCATAATCTCACTAAACTCATCGATTAAAGGAGTGACCTCGGTGGAAAATTGATTTGAGAATCACAGGGGTTGTGAACAAGCTCTAGCAACCAAAGCAAACAAAAGCCCAGTGTCTTGACCTTCACGCTCAAAATCTTTTTAGAAACAGCAGTTGAATATGGGCGTCTGCAACACCCTTAGGTGTGGAGATGGGTGTTGTTTACTTTGGGGGGTGAGGGCTTGACCGGTAAAAGACGAGTAGTTTTGCCGTTGTGGAGAAATTCATACGTGTTGTCACGCCCAAAATGTTTGACATGATGATCAAAAAGCCAAAGGCGACCCAAAAGGGCATGAGCAACGTCCATAGGTAAGACATCCCAGTAAATGTCTTTCGGAAAACAAGGACCTAAAGTAAGGGACACCAGATAGCGGTGAGTGACGGTTAAAAAGGTTCGGTCAACCCACGCGACTTTAAAAGGATTAGGGTGTGGTTTGGTATGGAAGCCAAACTTAGCCACGGCGGACTTGGATATGACATTCATAGTGCTATCCCTGTCAATAACTAACTTGCATGGACGAGAATTTCATGGGATGAATGTATGGAAAATTGAAGTTCGTTTCCACGAGTCAGAATCAACAGGAGTGGAAATGATACATCTCATAACAAAGGCAACAACTGCATTCTCTTCATAACACTCAAATTGGTCAAGATACTCATCAGAATGGTCAATAGGGTTGACCTTGAAACACCCTTTTTTCGGGGTTGGAAGCAGAGGTTCTTGTGCAAGTCAAGAAAGGCTTCAGGGTCAAGGCGACCATCAAACTCAGGAGCATCTACCGTAACTTTCCTAGTGACATCATCACTGGCGTCCTTATGCCAATCAAAACGCGGAGGTGGAGGAACGAGGCGCAGGATTGACAGCTGGGTCACGAAGGTCTGGATAAGGGAATGTTGTCTAGGACTAACATTGGGTGGATTAGGTAGTATGCCGTCGGGAGTGCGGAGGAGTGATTTGTGGGCGTTTTGACCGACGGTGGAGGAATTGGATAAATCGTCCATATGACGTTTACCCGGGTTTGGAGATGATTGCTCGATTTGATCAGTGAGGTTTTGGAGAAGAGTTTTAAGCTCAACGAGATCCGATTTCACTAATGACATATCATATGAAAGATTTGTGACTTGTTGTGACAGGGCATCATGAGATTGGTTATGGTCTTTAAGATTCATTGTGCTATGTCTAGTCTAGAAATGTGTTATGAGGTGACGTCAAGGACGAATGTTAAGAGTGTAGTCTAATATCCTTTTTTTTTAATATAAAAAATCGGAGCTAAAACTAAATCAACTCAAGTAAAATTGAACGCACTTAAATAGAAGTTCAGTATCAAAAAGTAGAAATAAACCCTTACCAATGATACAAGAGCTGCTTGATTGACGCGTCTAATGGGGATGGTAGTAGTCTGACATGATGGAACTCAAGAGACTCAACAGTGTCCCAATCATGATCTTCAACTCAACAGTGGAAGAGCGGCAATTGATGCGTCTGCCCGGCCATAAATGATTCTTGTAAAAGATTTTTTTGAACTTTTTTTTTTGTCAAACTATTCTATACAATCAAACCAAACAAAAGTAGTAGACAAGTGAGGCCGAAACCGGTAGTGAAGTATAATGGTGGTACTCCGACGACGTCGTGGCGACAGATGGAAGCAGCTACTTCAGGCAAGTACTGGTGGTGAGTAACTCTGTGGAGAAGACGACGTCTGATAGAATATACTTTCCAATTTACATCACTTCACTTTCGAATGCCTCTAATGTAGTTCTTCTTAGTCATTTAGGTCCTTATAATGGTCTCTAGGAGCAATAAGTTCCAATACCTTACATATTGCATCACATGACCTCAAGGGCACATGTCTTGACATATACTTGACCCTAGGGAGTTTTTGTGCTTCATTGGTTATGAATCTAATCTTTGCCCACTTTTCGCTGCACCTGATATGTGATGCAACCTACGCTACCATGGGACACTTTGTCAGTTGAAAACCTACTGCAACTCTCTAATTCTATTCGGATATTTGATTTGTCGTGAAGAAATATAGGTGGAATTTTTTATATCTAAATCAATTAATGTAGAGTATTAGTTATGTTTTTTGACCTTGTATAGTCAAAAAAAAAAAAAATTAATTAATTAATGGACGAAGGAGTAACTTTATGATGTAGATGTGGTACAGAATTGCAGTTCTTGGTTTGGTCTTTTGGGGACACCAATGAAATGTAATGGAAGATTCATGTTGTAAGATGTGATAATTTTATGTCAATTGTCAGCCTACTACGACTCTCTAATTTTATTCGGATATTTGACAGGCCTGAAGAAATATTTGTGGAGTTTTTTTATTTCTAAATTAATTAATGTAGAGTGTTAGTTATGTTTGTTTGATCTTGTTTTGTCAAAAAATATTCATTATTGGACGAAGGGTAACTTTTATTAAGTAGATATGGTACAAAATTGGAGTTCTTGGTTAGGTCTTTTGATTTCCAGCCATTCTTCGGATATATGATCTAGTTTAGTTACTCCTTGGAAGCAACATCTATACGCCAAGGATTATACTTTAGCCAATTAGCCCCAATTTGGTACACAATAAAATTTTTATTCTCATTCTTGTACTCATTTTCAATCACACATTTTTCAATAAAATAATATTTTCCATCATATCAATAACTTTTCCTTTTTCTACTATTCCAGAATACATTCTTTCAAAATAATGTGGCTCAATCACACCCTTAGTTTATTGACAATTATAGAAAAACTTGTATTAGATTAATAAATTCATGGTTGCAGATACTGGCACTAAAGAAAAGGGAACCAACGGAGTCTATCAATCTGAACAAAGAACTGGAAGGTTCTTGTAGTAACAGAAGNTTTTAGCAGGAAAGCTACTTCTGAAAACAATTTTTGTTTCAAGAAGCTCCCAACACTTGTGCCTTGAGGGTCACCTCAAGTGCCTCAAAGTTTACATTTCGGTCACATTTATAATATCTTACATTTACGGAATAGAGAAGTAATAAGAGTTAGAAGGTGGATTTGTTGGATGTCCATTTCGACTTATTGATGGTACTCCTCAAGGCTATTCCTTCTGGCAGCCGAGTGTGCGCTAGTTTGTCTTGCCGTGGAAATTTTT
>CAIGRK010220749.1:0-16003 GCA_903798315.1 Fraxinus greggii
TCGGGGGGTTTGAATCCCTCCTCGTTCACAACCGGTCCAAAAGGAATTACCCTTTTCCTCTGTGGGGTAGGAATATTCGAATGGTGGAAAGAAAATTCCTTCGATTTCATATTGCAATTGAAGATTGTTTTCCTTTTTATCAATTGCAGATACAACTATGCAACCTCAATTTTGGCAGCTTTACATTAAGAGTTATATGCAACACTCATTGCCAGTACAAGTAGGTGAAAAGAGAGCAACTGTGGCACGACCTCGATCTTGTCCTCTACAAAAATGCGTACTGGCCAGGATTGTCTTTCACACTTACATAACATAGTCACGAGATTGTTAGTGACGTTTTCATACCTTTGATTGAATTTTTATTCGTATTGCTTTTCGAATCATTTTATCTGATCTCTAAAAGTTAAATTCCAATGTTACGACTCTATAGACTTTCAATGAAAAAAAAAATGAATTGTCTTTTTTGTTCTCTATTGCTTTTGGTAACCAAATTTGCGACCTTCGTTTTGACACTCAATTTACAATTTTTCACATTGCACAACTAAATCAAGATTGCACGTTCCCTATTATTTAATCGATCTGATTCTTGTCTCATTTTGAATTTATGGTGAGTTCTTTGAGAAGACAATCCTCGTATAATGATCAAAATGAAAGGAATGACGAGTTTTGTTATATAATTGAAAGATTAGATATATATTTTGCTAGAAAAGTTTAAGGGTAGATTTTCTATAGTTTAAAGAGATTGAGGATTGAAAGTGCAAATTTCCCAAAAAATTTAACACGTCAAAATTTATATCGAAATTGTGTTTATATTCAGAGTGCAATACAAATTTAGGGCTCTCCCTTTCGATAATTCCAAAACCCTTTGCACTTTTCCACTACCAGTGCTCCCAGCACCGATCACAATGGCCGTACGCTGTCAATCTCCGTTGCAGTTGAAGCTCCACGACATATCGACCACCAACTCCATCACGCAGCCACACCCCACCATCACTTTCTTTCCCAAATCCAACCTCCAATCGTCCCTCAAATTCAACCTCTCCGTCTCTGCAGTTCCTAAATCTGTGGCCGTCACAGCCGAACCCGAACCCGTTTTCACCTTTGTCAAGTCTTTCGCCCCAGCTACCGTTGCCAATCTCGGGCCGGGTTTCGACTTCCTGGGCTGCGCCGTTGACGGAATCGGGGATTATGTTACCCTTCGGGTCGACCCGAATGTGCACCCTGGTGAGGTATCCATTTCTGATATATCAGGTGCCGGTTCCAAGCTCAGCAAGAACCCACTTTGGAACTGTGCTGGTATTGCAGCCATTGCCGTTATGAAGATGCTTAAGATTCGATCTGTTGGTCTTTCCCTTTCCCTTGAGAAAGGCCTTCCCCTCGGCAGTGGCCTCGGCTCCAGCGCAGCAAGTGCTGCCGCAGCTGCTGTAGCTGTAAATGAATTGTTTGGTGGGAAGTTATCTGTGTCCGAGCTCGTCCTTGCCGGGCTTGAATCGGAGTCGAAGGTGTCTGGTTATCACGCAGACAATGTTGCTCCCTCCATCATGGGAGGATTTGTTTTAATTAGAAGCTATGATCCTCTGGAATTGATGCAGTTGAAATTTCCCCATGAAAAAGACTTGTTTTTCGTTCTTGTTAATCCGGAATTTGAAGCTCCCACGAAGAAAATGAGAGCTGCATTGCCACCGGAGATTACAATGTCCCACCATGTGTGGAATTGCAGTCAGGCAGGGGCATTGGTTGCATCGGTGTTGCAAGGGGACCTCAGAGGCTTTGGGAAGGCACTGTCATCGGATAAAATAGTGGAGCCGAGGAGAGCGCCATTGATTCCAGGAATGGAGGCTGTGAAGAAGGCTGCAATTGAGGCTGGTGCATTTGGATGCACAATTAGCGGGGCAGGCCCCACTGCAGTGGCCGTGACAGATGATGAGGAGACTGGCCGAAAAATTGGGGAAAGGATGGTGGAGGCTTTTTTGGATGGAGGGAATTTGAAGGCCTTGGCAATGGTCAAGCAACTTGATAGAGTTGGTGCTAGGCTTGTTAGTAGTATTCCCAGATAATATTGCTGGCAATAACTGAGGGTATGTTGAACATTGTAATTGCAGTTTCCTTGGCTGCTAAAGAGCTGTCTTCTGATCATGCCATCCGTTCATGGTTTGCTTCCCATTGTTTGACTATCAATAATATAATCAATTATCATTAAGGCAGGTTCTGCTAAAGTTTTTACATTTGCACATCACATTCTGGATGTTTCTAGTGATTTCTCCAATATGCACGTGTTAACTTCCAACCTCCGAAGTGTGATAATAGTTTGGATATTGCAGTTTGTAACATCTTAAAGACGGAAATAATATGTAAACTTATCCACTTGAAAGAAACAAGGATATTTTCTTAGTGATTTCAAGTTCCTCTCTCTCTCTCCACCACCCCCCCTCTCCCCCTCTCTCCATCAGGCTGTTTTTCTTGCCTTCTGAATTGGTCTAGAGCTGCTAGGTGGGTTTTGCTTTACTATACTCCTATGTGATTTGTCCTTTAGCAGTGAGTCTTAGGTGGCATTTTTGCCATCACTGTTGATGGAATTTTACATGAGCTGCATCTTTGTTCAAGATCTGTTTCTTTAGTTTTCATGGACCCTTATCCTTTTTCACTTGTTTATATCCTCTATTTTGTGCTTATTGTTTGCTATCTGGTGGTTCTTGACTCTAGATTCTCTTAGAAATTGCATTGTATTCTATGTATACATTTGAGTCTCTTCTTGCAACTTGGCCTTCATTTAAGCAACATTCCTCTTTTAATAGTTAAGCTTCTAACAGTAAAAGGATTGCATTTTGAGGTGAAAAAAGTGATATTTGCTTCCATCAAGATTTGGAATATTAGCATTATAGATCAGCATCTGCACCTCTGTCATGGTTCCCAGATTTATGTTTAATGGGATTTACTTATCCCATGGAAGAAAAAATGATAATCTTTTTCTGTATACTTAAGCTCTTTTATGAATCAATTTCTGGTGTTTTGTTGGGTTAATGTTCAAGCGGTAGTTAGAGGACTATGTTTCTTCTAACCCATTTGCTTAACCTTTTGTTTCTTTTCCTTCCCTTCCCAGCTGTAGATGAATTGGATATGATACTGTTTAAATTGGGTATTGAGGGAGGGAAGAGGGGGGAATACATTCAAGCTTACTTTTGCGAATTCGAATCATCTACAGAGACTTGGTAATATTGATGAACTGGAAAAGAAAACATGAAGTTATGGAACTCTCAAGGATAGTTTAGCATCTGCTAAAGAGAGTAACAAGTCTTAAGCTAATGGAAGTGCCAAGATTAGAGAACAAGTTGAATTTGTTGAGAGTGGCAAGAGCAGTTTATGTAAGGGTAACACAAGCAGTGATACAAGTGGATTAAAGTCCGTGTACCTACCTGAATTGCAGGGTTTAACAAACCCGGATTAAGCAATTGACTTAAAATGGAAACCCATACTGCTCAAATGATGGGATCATGGATTTGAGGCATTCAAGACTACTACAGAAGAAGCTGCGCCTCATGTTCAAGCATGTGCTGAGGACTCTTGAACTGCAGGAGACTAGCGTTGTGTTTAAAGTACTGATACTGTGGGCCTGTGGCTGAGTGTAACATTTAATCCCAGCTCTATATTTTCTTCATTTCGTCAAGTTATTTCAAGTTAAATTCCAGGTACATCTTTGCTGTTCTTTCATGGTTATTCAGCTGGCGGCAGATTTATCTATGTTCTGATTATAGTTTCACCAACAGTTCCATTCTCCTTTTTTGTTTTTGGCAATTACTTCAACTCACCTGGGCAGTTAAAGAATTGGTTTTGGATGGAAGCATTAGTTCCTTCAGTAACTTCCATTTTTCCATTTATATCTGAACTTTAAACCTAGCAATTCTCTGCTTGTATTGAGTTGAGGGAACAAAATATTCTTGTTTAATTAATTCTCTTATACTTTCTTTTGTGCTTGTGCGAATCTAGTTCTGGAGATTCAATAAATTGAGATTCAAATCATACCTTATCAATTATGTCCCAAACAAAGCATTGTATTTGGTTAATTAAACATACAAATTTGTTGATTTTGTCAAATCTACTCAAATTTTGATCAATCAGCTTAAAAGAAAGTCAAGCTAAAATTTTGCTTCCACCATCGTCAAATAAGTTTAGCCAGAGCGTTTGTGTGTTATAAGATGACACAAATAGTCCTAGCTCGTTTCAAAGATAACAGGAATTGCCATTGCAGAGGATGCTGAGCAATTACATTATACATTCAACAAGAAAAAGCATTCAGAGGCAACAACTACAACTTTACAATAACTAACCCAAGTTCGCCCCACGGTCATTTTTGGCCGACTCCTCTTAAAATAGGGAGGAAAACGAAATTTAACGAAGAATTCCCTGATCTTAGGATATGCTCAAACCAAGTTATTAACAAGGTTTTGTCAACCTTCCACGGCTAGCAAATCTACCACACAGGCTTCTCACCAGGCAAGTAAGAAGGAGAAGCACCCTCCACTTGGTTCTTCTTCTTGAATATTCCACTTAGACTAGGCATAAAAATTTTCTTTCTCAAAGAAGTCTTTGCTTTTTCTAGTTTTCGCATGTCCTTTACTTTTTCTGGTAGATTCTGCTTTTGGATTTGGTAAATGCG
This sequence comes from Fraxinus greggii, assembly GCA_903798315.1. Classification (NCBI taxonomy): domain Eukaryota; kingdom Viridiplantae; phylum Streptophyta; class Magnoliopsida; order Lamiales; family Oleaceae; genus Fraxinus; species Fraxinus greggii. The sequence goes on from CAIGRK010220749.1 coordinate 4,655, forward strand.
AGGAGATGATTGAAATGACTTCTCTGTTTCTGCAAGAATCCGAGCTGCTGCTTCTGCTGCCTTCTTTTGCTCCTGTTCATGCCGCTTTCTAAGCTCTCCCTCGACCGCCTTCTTGGCTGCCTCTGCCATCGCTGCTTTCTTCAGTGCCTCATTGGTAGCAGCTTTTATATCCTCGATCTCCTTCTGGGTAGCGTCCAACTTCTTAAGGGCCTCGCTTTCACTCGCTTTCACGGCTTCTACCTGAGCCATGGCAGCTGCAATTTTCATTTCTGATAATTTTGCAGATTCTTCAACCTTTCGGCTTAATGATTCAAACTCCTCCCTTGATAGTGTGATCTGGGCACCTGGCTCTGAAGTCGAAGCACGTGCAGCATCAGTCTTCTCAGACAGCATCTTGATTTGATTGAGGGCTTTAGCCTCAGCCGCCTTCGCTTCTTCAGCTTCTTCCAATGCAACTAACAGTTTCTTTTCTGCTGCTTCTAAATCAATTCTGGTGGCTTCTGCTTCATTCTTAAGTTGTTCTGCTTGCTGTTTCATTTCTTCAGCTTCACGTTTTGCATTTTCCATCTCCAACGATACCTGGTGGATTGAAGCAACCATTTCGTCAGAAGCTCCTCGTACTTTGGCTTCTTCAACAAGGGCTGGTTCGAGCTCGGACTTGGCTTTCTGGAGCTTCACGTGCAGATTACCTGCAATAGATTCTGTTTCTGCTTCTTTCTCCTTCAATTCTGAATGCTCTTTTTTAACGTTATCCAATTCTAACTTAAGGGTCACATCTCCAACGATACCTGGTGGATTGAAGCAACCATTTCGTCAGAAGCTCCTCGTACTTTGGCTTCTTCAACAAGGGCTGGTTCGAGCTCGGACTTGGCTTTCCGGAGCTTCACGTGCAGATTACCTGCAATAGATTCTGTTTCTGCTTCTTTCTCCTTCAATTCTGAATGCTCTTTTTTAACGTTATCCAATTCTAACTTAAGGGTCTCCACCAGGCTTCTCAGAGAGTTCCCCTCGTCCGCCACTTTTTGTAATGATTCTTTAGCACCATCCAACCCTGAAGTAACCGTCTTCACAGAATCAAGGTCCGAAGCCCTTGCATTATCCATCTCTTTACGTAGCACTTCAATTTCTGACATAATTTCAACTAGGTCAGTCTCCAACTTCATAGTGAGTTCGGGATTAATATCTTTCTTCAAAGCAAGCAATTTGTTTGCAGATTCTTCGAGTTTGGCTTTATATGACTGCTTGTAGACATCCTTCTCAGCATAGATCTTTGCTTCCTCTTCCTGTGCTTGCGAACTTGCCATCTTCACTTGCTGAATCAACTCATGCACAGTTACAATTTCTTTTGATAGCTCATCGGCTCCCTCCATGTTTGTTTTACTAGCATTTTTGGCTTCTGCTGTTTGCTTGATGGCAGTATTTTTTGCTTCCACAGATGCATCGTATTCCAGACGAATTTTCCGCAGCTCCTTCTTTTCCTCATCAAGTTCAGCCATTACAGCCATGTACTGAACCCGTGCAGTTTCATGATCCATTTTCGAAGATTCATTAGTTTCTTTTGAATTCCTGTTGCCAGATTCTTCAAATTGCTTTGCATGATGCTTAGCTGCTTCTGTAGCCTTAACTGCTGAATCCTTTGATTCTTTGATAGTTTTAAGCTTCTGCGTAAGATCCTCAACAGCCTGTTTAGCTCTTTTGAGCTCTACAAGAGCCTGTGCTTTAGTGGTTTCAGCATTTTTTAATTGTTCCTTCAACTTATTCAACTCTTTCTCGGCCAAGTGAAGTTGAGTCTCTTTTGCCAGCACTCTCTGAAAGTGGAAAATATAATACTTTGGCAACACATACAGACTTCCATATATTTAATAATAGTGAAGTAAAAAATTTCATAATTTACTAGGAAAACCCAAAGCTGTCTAAACTCTTAGAGCATGTTTGGTACGCTGTACTAGATAGGAATGATCATAGCAAGATTTTACCTTCTTTTTCTTAGCATTCTCTAGTGTTGTCCAATTCAGCTACATGAATTGTTATTTGAAAATTTTACATTTAACACAGGCTGCAGACCTTTCTTCTTTCCTTCTAAATTACTATCTTAACAACACTTCTTTACCTGAGAAACGTCATTTGCCTAGGGTAATAATTGTTCAATGGAGTCCAATTGAGCAGATTTATCGTGTAACTAATATTTTCTATGCATTAAATAAGAATTAGCCAAAACCTACATTTACTGGTGCCAAATCAACACTAATAACAGTCTAAACCTTTAGCATTGCTTAACATAAAGTAAACCTCGAGAGCTTGGCAAAACCATAAGAACATAAAGTAAACCTCGAGAGCTTGGCAAAACCATAAGAAATTTAGCAAGTAAACTATGTGTCACAGAATGGTAAAATTAATCAGTAACTTTTCCCACGAGTCCTAAGTCGTTAACCGTTAATGCTATATCCACCATTCTAGATATTGCACATGGATACCAGCATCTCAACTGCATGTTCAGTATGCATATTTGACAGTACTTGACATTAAGATGAAAAGAATTTAGTCTCTTTTTCCTTCTTAATATGTTTATGCGGTCTAATATACCTTACCAAACAAGCTATAAGAGGATAAAGATTAGAGCTAATAAGTATTGTGGGTCAACAGAAATTATATCTAGAAGGAAACAGAAGAAAAGATGTAGCATACTTCAGTAGAACGTGATTTCGACTTGTTAATGGCAGGTTTTTCCCCTGAAAAGGCGCCTTCGCCAAATAAAGAGACAGCATCTTTGACTGATTGAAATGGTGCACTAGTGTCAATCTCTCCAACCTCGCCTTTAGTAGATCCTTTGGTTTTTTGATAGTCTTTTGCCACCATAATTCTTCACCTGTTCTAACTCCAACTCTCAACTGTCAAGAACATAAAGAGAAAGAAAGGGTTATAGAAAAATAATGACCACAAATAGGATCACCACTCGAAATAAATAAAGCACATCATTTCATAATAGAACCCTATTAATAGTAAATTAAAAAGTAAAACCAAGTTGTGCATGATTTCATGAGAAGTTTCCATCAAGCACAGTATTATAACACAGAATTTTACCATCTCGAATGTAAAAAATGATTAAAATTCCATAAGAAATTTTAGTGAAAGCACAATTTATTCTTTCTAGCTTGGAACATGTAGAGCAAACAATACTCGTATTAAATTCATTGAACAAAAAGATTTGGTGAAAGATAAATATCGTTATGCAAAGTACATGCATTAATGCATAACAAAACCATGCCTTTTTGGTTTCGGATACAGTACGCCATCACCTTATGTGTATATATGCTTTGAAATACAGCAATACACCCAGTTAGTCATAAATGGAATATAGCAGGTATATACAGAGAATTAAATGTTGTATTCTACATTGCTGACTAACAAATATACAAGATTTCAAAAAAGCTCTAAAATGCATAAACTTCTGACTTCTTGTTTATACAGATATGGTAGAGGGGCCCGATCAGAATCATATAAACTGACAAAGAATTTCATCTCTTAACAAAGAAGAAAATTTGATGGAGTAATTTCGAGACACTTCCATTTGTCAACATTTAAATACAGAAGATAATTCTCGAGAAATACAGTTTCAATTGTCTCGAAGCAGAAAAACACCAGCAGCAGTTAATCAACAAGGCAAACGTACTAAAACTCCATCAGTAATTCAGTAATTGTTAGGCGAGTAACTTTTTTTTCAGCAAATATAAAGGAGCTTAAAATCATTGGAGATTTAAGCAGAATCAATAATCATTTGTTGCATTAGCCATAACAAAGTATGACATGACTAAAATCCACAAATTCATTCTGTATTGAAGCTATGGAGTAAATTTGTGCTTCAGCAGACTTCTTAATCTTGAATTTCTCGAGAAAAATTAATATGGAGAAACCTGAATTCACGTGAAACAAAATAATTACTCACTCAAAGGTGAAAGCAAAAAAGTAGAGTAATAATTAAACAAGAAAAGAGCAGAAGGTTAAAACTGAAAAGTACAAGAACTCATAATTAGTCACTCAAAAACCCTAATCATACCAGAGGGAACAAGGAGACAAAGTCAAAAAAGGTTACTGTAAACTCCAGAAATAATCAAAACTTCAAATCCCAAAGAGGGTTTTTTTCCCCCGCAGCAGTGAAAAATCTCATGAACAGTGAAACTTTTTATCAGCTTCTTCAATTTTCAATGGTTTTCCAAGGTCAAACTTCTTATCAGAATCTAAGAAGCATAAGCAACCCACCACAAAGAAAAATCAAAGATTCTGAAATTCTAAAAGCCCAAGAAAATCACCTCACAGTATATGTAGCCAGAAGAACACAGAAGAGGATCAAAGATAAATTCGTTACTTTTCTAATAACTCAGAAAACGACTTTTTCTTGGATGAAAAAAGGCCAGAAAACAGAGGGGGGTTGTCAAGAAAAAATTTAAACAGTAGACTTTGAAAGTTCCAAACCTGTTCTTACTTTTTAAATAATGTATAAAGACAAACTTTTTGCTTATTAATTTGAGCAAATAAGAGAAGAGAGAGAAGCAGTGCCACGTCAGTAATCAGCACCGGCCAAAGGATGACTAGAGAGGTAGAGAAACAAAAGTTGATGAGATTTTCCGAAAAGTTGATTATTTTAGGAAACTTAATTTTACTTTCATTTCTTTGGATAATTTGAAATTTGAATTCTGATTTATCTTTTGAAACATTGCAATAATTGAGATAGCTAATAATTTACCATAAATAGATGAGAAATTTTTATTAATGTTAAATTTTGAACAGCGTGCAAGGGATATTCGTAAATATTTTTCATGGCCTACCGGTCATTTTGTTTCTTGACTTCTTTTTCCTTTTTTTTTTTTTTTCGGGAATAAACGAGACATTTGAAAATGAATTTCAAAACGACATGATTGCTTAAAATTCTTCATATGTCAATTTAACTTCATTCACAACTGCTTCCTACTACCCTAACTGCTTCGAATTCACCACAGTAGTAGGATATGTCTCCACCTTTTTCTTTCACCTTCCTACCACCCTAACTGCTTCGAATGCAAGTAAAGTGACTCCATACGGTTGGATTCCATCTAGCAATTCTCAGAATTACAAAAGTCAAGTTTAAAAGGTAGTTGAACCTGTGACGACTAATTATCTAACCTCTATAAAATAACGAACGAAACAATCACATTGTCAACATTAAAATTTTATCCTTTTACAGAATGCTTTCCTACTAGCTCTTCGTAAATTGTCTGTGATTTTATGGGTGATGGACTTGAAATAGAAGTACACAACATACTTATTTGTCAAAAATCTAACCATTGATCGAAAAAGACGTTTTTAAAATCAATGTACCCAACACATAAGAGTGTAAACTCAGTTATAAACCAAGATATACATATAGCATGGCTCTTAATATAGAATAAGACTACTTTTACATCCAAATGTGTACACTTTGGTTGACACTAATGTATCAAAAATCTAACAATCAATTGAAAAAGATGCTTTTAAAATCAATGTATCCAAATCTGCCAACACACAGGAGCATAAACTAAGGTATAAACCAAAATGCACGTATAACATGGCTCAATGTACCCAGAGCAGAAGTTCACGTTATATAGCAGCCAAAAATGAAAAAGCAACCGCTTCAGTACTACTTTTATTAGATATATGCCAGCATTTCCACAAAGCACTAGAGATTGATTACCTGACAAACCCCATATTACTATATTACCACTTGTATCATATTGTATGTACTCAAAGCAGCCTATTTACCATTAGACATAACAAAGAATGAATTCAAGCGATCTTTGCATAAAATACCACAGACAAGACCTCCCCTTCACAATACAGAACAAAAAAGTACGCGCGCCAAAAATTCAACACCAGTAATAAGAAATCTATATGCTGGTTCAGATTAAGTCAATGGCAATTCGACAACTCGAGGGGTCTCCCTTTCATGTGTAGCTGAACTATGGGTAATGCTTGAGGCCAATTGATCCCCAATTCATAAGCTTTTATCTGCAAAATAAATATAAATCATCAAACAGATCAAATAAAAATCCGCATGTCTAATGACTTGAATTCTCCATTTTATATCATGTCAATAATCAATAGAAATGAACTTCCAGATAAAGTTAGGTCTTCCCATTAATGGAGAAAATTAAGACGCTTATTTTGATATGTCAGTCAGGCTCAAGAGTAATCAATACCTAAATGAAAGGTACAATGTCCAAGTACATTCCAAAGAAATCGACATTCAAAACAAAAGTATGGAACTACTGACATGTACATGGCAATGCTGAAATGAATTCCGAAGAAATTACGCAAAGCCACATTATCTTGATCTTAATTCAACCGAAACCAAATCCTTCACTAGCTTCATGGATTGCCAATAATAATCGTTCTTCAAGCTGTTCCTTTGAAGAATACTCTGGAAGGTCCAGTTGATTGAAGCTGAAAAAATTGGAGATGAATGAATTGGCACGACCAAGTACAATGCAAACAATTATCCAATTGAAAAAGGCTAAATACATGAAGAAACTTACCAGGTATGAGCCGATGGCAGTCGTTCAGGAGCTCCATATGCCTTGTGAATCTGAAATTTTTGGGGACCAGAAATGCCTTGCAGTGCCTTGAAACCTTCTAGAGGAACCTATGAAATCAAAACCACTATTAATTGATGCTTAACGATTTTCCCAATCTACAGGGGCTAATTCCCCCATAATGGCTCATTCTTGTTAGTAAACATCCCACCGCCCCATGGAAATAACAAACATGCAGGCAGAATGGTGATATGTTCATGCATACATATGCTTGCATATAACCATGCACACACACACAAATTGTGGTGGACAAAAATCCGAATATGGAGAGAATAATGCAACAGCATATACCATACGAGCTCTCATAAACAAAAACAATAATTACATCTAAACCTATTCCCAACTTTTAAGGTGCAACGAAGCGAACTTATTTTACAAACTTCTAAATCTCAAAACTGCTTTTACTTCACTTCTAAGGTGCAATTTTCTTCTCTAGCAATCATTTTTTAGCAATAAGTTTTGCACTTCCAGACGACCAACATGTTATGCACTAAACTCAATAGTAGACATCCTGATACTGTCACATTCACGTGTGAACGCACACATTTGCCTCGTGAAATAGTTGCATTGAATGCAATCAGCTACTACTAGAGCGGTAGTCTTAGAAATATTGTTGCAGGAACATATAATGTCAACGAATAAAAAGTATCAACATAAATTGGTTGCAGACATATCACCTTTGAGGTTCCAGTTACAAATTGCAGGAATCTTGCCATATCTTCCTTGTTAAATCCCTTAACAACATCCCAAAACCACTGAACAACATTAGAAGCTGCTGTGTAGCCAGTATACTCAGCGTTAGCCTTCAGATCATCCACTATAACGAGATCAATGTGATTAGGACACTTCAGGGAAACAAACAGTATCACATGTACAATAAACAAATGTTCAGGTATCCAAACTTACAATCAATTTCTGGAAGTCCGCTGATTAACAGTTCAAGTTCTTTATCGTTAAAGACAGAAATAAGTTCCCACGGCACTAACTCATTGAAACCCTCGAGAAAGGAATTTATCTGAGGCCTGATGGCATTAGTCAGAATATGATCTGCAACAAGGTCTACATATTCATGCTTTGTTTCTTCTGTGACTCTTATGTTTCTTCCTCCCGGTTTGAGCTCGTAATCAGTAACCTTTTCCCAAGTAAGTACAAGAAAAGATTAAGACGTGATGCATTCTGAGAGAAGGCTCAAAAAATTCATATTGAACTTCAGAGAATGGGTAGAAGGAGGATCCTAAACAATGTATACCTCAGTTTTTTCATAAAGGATGTGTTTTTCTTCATCAGCATCCATGCTAAATGTCAGATCGGGTATGTCACTCACATCATTCTGACACAAGGAAAAGATAAAAATCAGGAACTTACATGGTTGAAACCTAAAATAAAAACACAATTTGATTAGTCTTAATGCCAATCACCTCCAACATCCATTTCAAATTTTTATAGTAATCTGGATCAACAGCCTCTATATCATGATAAGTCACCTTTACGCCAAGGATGTGCTTGTAAAAGGAGCGGGTAAAATACACATCCAGCAGTTGCCCATCAAACAGTGCCTTAGCAACCTACAGAAGGGATTATTATATCACCCAAAGTTCAGAACTTAATTTAACACAATTATCGAAAGACAAAGAAAGAAAAAATTCAAGCTAAAGATAAAGTCCTTGGAGGATTACCACTCGGCCTACAAATCTGAAATAAGAGAGATGCTCAGTTTGATATACAGAATTAGGATTTGGTTGGAAAGTTGCATTGTTTCCAACAGTAGTAAAGAGCAAAGCTCCTTTGTCAAATATAACCCTTGACAGTACTTGATACCATTCCCTTGTCAAACCACCAGCATCAATACCCTCCTCGCCTTGAAAATGCACATTCAGTCGTCCCTTCAGATCTTGACTTGGTCGCATGCGAAGTTGGTTATACGAATCCTCCAAAACATATGCCCTCCTAACACTGATCCTCAGTGGACCTGAGACGTGTTGGTCATGCTGCTGCCGAATTCTGGAACGGAAATAAGCTTTTTTGTTATCAAAATCAATCAATCGTGGAGCTTTTAGCATCATAGAGAGCGATTTTTCCAACAAGCAAGGATTCTGCCTCACAAAAGCATTAAGAAGGCGTCGGTGCTTCTCAGCAAACCTTGCAAACGTGACAGAAACATCAAACCTTCTGTAAGAATCCACACCACATTTGGTATACAGTGGAACTGAAGTCCCAGCACTCTCTTTCACCTCTCTTGCTGTCACACTGGAACGATCTTGCTGTAATCTTAGATTGTTTGCCTGTATTTTCTCACAGAGAACAAAGAAACCCTCAATAAAAGGCAGGAGCCTCTGAGTTCCCGAAGGAAGAGGAGAAGAAGACGAAGAGCCCTGTATCTGCTCACCAATGTTAATATTTGAAATAACTGAAGAGCGAGAGCTCTGAGTCAGCTCTGTCTCCATTGTACTAATACATTCACTTAGTTCTTTCCACAATGGTTCCAAAGCAACATTCAACTTCCACAGGGTTGCATGTTCTTCCCGTTCATCATCATCCCCACCATTCTTATTACTGTCAGTGCCAGATGAAGTGAGTGAACTGAGTGTCTGCAATACACGAAGAACTGCAGCCCCAGCCATGGATCCAGCACTCAATCCTAGCATGTGTGTATCCCTGAGAGTTACAAGTTCATCGACAGCTGAGCTACTCAACCTTTGGGCTAAATCTGAAAGCTCCAAAATGAAAAATTTGCGATGAGGGGCAGCGACAGTAGCCAATTTCCTTAGTACCTCACCAGCTAGCATGTAAACTTTATCGGAAAGCCTAATGGATGAACAAAAAATTAGGTGATTTTCTTTCACTTCGTCTGATCTATATTAACCAAGGATAAACAGAAAAGTCAACAGTACAAGGTATTAAAACTAGATTATAAGCGCAGTACCCCTCTTGGCCAAGAAGAGTGCAAAGATTATGCAAATCAGATTGTGGCAGCAGTAAGAAGATATCACCAGTCTTCAAGATTCTCTGACCATCTGACATGGTTTTCGAAGTGCAAGAACTCTTTTCAAGTTGATTAACCTCTATCTCCAACAAATGAGGATCTTTCTGTACATCCGTTGCAATTTCATTAGGGGAAGGGTTCTCGCTAGGAGCTGCTGTTTCTTCAGAATGAGACTGAAAATCTAATTTGGATGCTGCAGCATATACCACCACTTGAAGCAGACCCATGACCTGCACCGAGTTTTTAAAGAATGAGATTAAACATACAGCAGACCAACAAAAAACTTATCTCAGTTTCATGTATCAGATACCTGCTCGAGATGCACAACACTGCGCAAGAAAAGTGGTTGACTCAGGAGTCTAAGAAACAGTATCAAAGGCACATTTCCCTCTTCAGAGCTTGCAAAAGAGTTCAGACGATCTTCTTCTATGATTTTCTGCTTACCTTTATCATTCTTGAGTTCCGAACAGTTAATATTTGCAGATTCAGAAACAATGGAGTGGTCGAAGTAGAACAAAAGGCTAGCAACAGCAGAATGATTTGTAGCCAGATAGGCAAGAATCTCAAGTACTCGCCGCAATACCAGTGGAGGAAGACCTGAGATATAATTTAACCATAATTAAAAGTCTAATACCCAATTAAAAACAGAATGTTATGCATCATTCGGAAATAAAATAAGAACATACCACCACACAATTGAGATCGACTATAAACAACATCAGACTGACATCCATAAAGTCTCTGAAAACTAAATGCTGTCAGCCCGCCAACTATTCCTGCAGGCTCTGGCTTTATCGTATCAAGCAGAAGATTAACCAGAATTGCTCTTGTATCACCGTGTGCGCACAAATTCAATAGAAGTCTCTGCAATAGACCTTTTCCAAGAGGCTAAAGGCAGAAAAGAGAAAAGCACCTCAGTTCCAAATCACAATCTTCAATAGATCAAAATTTGTCTTTTAAACATAATTATATGTATATCATTATAAAATATACAATTGCTATAATTTTCATAGACCTATCGTAGTTATTCAATACGTCAAAATACTTTTCTTCTAACAATTAATTTAACATTGTCAACGAATTCCATTTGCTTAAACTTTCCCTTTCAACACATAGAGCTTCGAAGATTTCCATTTTGCTATTTGTGTGGTATTAATCTAGAACATCTTGTGATACGACATTTTAATTCCCTCTTAACCAGTTTTAAATTGCTTCATTCTTATTCCTTGATTTAGAATTAATCATTCCTTGTCTTCCAAAAGAATCCTTTTTTCAAGCCTAGGATTAAAAAGAGATTACTTCAAGATACATTCCGGAATACTGTAAAGGTAAATTCGATGCCTGCCTAAGGACCTCTGTGAATGTCTGAAAATCAAGCTGGTCTCCATTATGAGGTCAACAAACATGCTAGTCTGGGACTTGTCGCAAGAAAATTCAGAACACTGAAGATTGAAGAAAAAATCGTAATTTGTACTCAGCCATCCATGATTGGAATTTCTTCTGAGGGTAACAATGAAAAGTTTACAGAAAACATCCACCTACAACTCTCTCCGAAAACTAATAACTTCTTACAACGCGTGCTCATGAAAAGCAAGATAATTAAGAATTGCTTAAGGGATCTGTCAAACAGAAATTCCCTTTGTCAAGCATTGTAGTTACCCAGTAGGTTATCTATAGGATCATTTCACGGAATAAAAACATACCTGTGCTAAGCGTAGAAGCCGGATTAATCCTTTCAAGCCATTAGCATCCAAAAATGGTTCT
>CAIGRK010220814.1:623-11527 GCA_903798315.1 Fraxinus greggii
AAAAAAAAAAAAAAAAACATTTTCTAGAATGGTAGCGGCTGGTCCAACTAATTTGGCTTCTCAAAATGAAACGTCTAGTGCAGATTTTTTTTTTTTTTTGCCATTTTCATAACTATCCAGAGGACGTTCTACTTGACCAAGAGAAATCATGGAATGGACTTGTGGTAAATTTTAGAATTTATTATGTATTTATTTTTATTCAAGCAATGCCCATTAACATGGTAATATTTCAGGTGTTATACCATTCCTCATTCAGAGTTTCTGACAATCTAAATGATTCAAGTAATTTATTGATAATTCTCTTCTGGTTTCTAGACCTACACCTTCTCTCCGAGTAAGTTGCTGACGGATGTCATACAACAATAAACCATCATCATGTTGAAGATTTATTAGTTCACAATAGACTAAATTAACATGTTTGATGTGAAGGTTCTTTCTCGTAGATTCTCTCACCAGTGCACTAAACCCATAAGTCAATGATGCACCAAGAAAGGAAATACCTTCCTCTGGATTGTTGGTCTGTTCACTAGAACCATTTTTTTCTTCTTTTGATGAGAATTAGAGCTGGGAACCTTCTACGAATTGCATTAGAATGAAAACACTTAACGTTACTAGGTACACTTAATTTTCTTCTAAAACTTTGACCAATTGACCAAAATAACTTCTAGCCTTAAACCATTCAGAAACTTCAACGAGCTTGACAAAGACAAATAAATTACATTTAGTTAAAAGGAGACTGATTGGATAACACTAAAGAAGTATATCTATTATTCCCAATAAAAGAGAAAAGACGAAGAGGGATAAAGAAGAAAACATGGAAGAGAAAAACTAACCAGTACATCATCCCACGAGAAAAGGTTTTCCAGAAGAACTTTCCCAAATGAATAAATGCAGAACTCTGCAATTCTACTCATTCCTGCTTTACAAACAACTTTGTGTTGCAGATCATAAGTAGCAATTTTAGCCTCCGAACAGATCTTCGCAGCAACTTCCTGTGTAACTGATAGAACTGCTGTACATATTCTTCCATAAACAATACATTTCTGAAGACAACTATCATGCCATTTTTCATAATGAAATCCCAAATATGTTTGTCCTGTAGATAAATCTGGTTTAGTGACATCAGATGGACTCTCCACATTCTCCCCAGTATAAAGCATTGGCTTTACTTCCACCAAAGCTCTGTTCACCAAAACAATGATAATCGGTGAAGGAAATAGTATTCAATGAAAATTTAAAGGTTCAATCTTGTTCTTCAGAAAATTGAATTTAATAGACTACGGAAATGCATAATATAAGCTAAAATTATGTATTTATATATATGAGGAAAATGAAATCTTATAAACTACGGGGAGACTAGTAATTAGTTCTGGTTTTGAGACCTTTTCTTAGTATAAAAATGTACAGCAAAGTTTGTACAAATGGATGACCTAATGTTGCACTGGTAATTCCAAAGCAGGCAGGTCACCTTTTTGGGAGATCAGGAACGAGAACATATAAAATGACGGGATGAAGAACATCAGACATTTTTGATCTGCTTCCACTAGCTAAGCATAACTTCATTTGGGTAAGAAATTCATCCTTCTGATGTTCAATAGAAATTCTGTCTGATGAATTCAAAGACTCTGAACAGTAAATGACCAGTAGAAGAGCACGTGTAGATATCGAACAGTTGAAGCAATTTGCCACAGCTTCACTGTTCTCTAGTGCTTGTTGAAGCTCAAAGGCAGGACCTCCATTACAGAGCAACATTGTTGGTGGGTCAAGTCCCAACTGGCCAGCCATATATAGAACATCCTTGTGCAAGGTTGCCTGGAACAAATAAATAAATTGAAAGAAAATTGCAAGAGAGAGTATTACTGAAAAGCATTTCTCTTTTTTAATAGCAAAACAACACGAGTTTCATATTAACAGTACGACATGCGNGAACAGTTGAAGCAATTTGCCACAGCTTCACTGTTCTCTAGTGCTTGTTGAAGCTCAAAGGCAGGACCTCCATTACAGAGCAACATTGTTGGTGGGTCAAGTCCCAACTGGCCAGCCATATATAGAACATCCTTGTGCAAGGTTGCCTGGAACAAATAAATAAATTGAAAGAAAATTGCAAGAGAGAGTATTACTGAAAAGCATTTCTCTTTTTTAATAGCAAAACAACACGAGTTTCATATTAACAGTACGACATGCGTGTTAATATGAGATAAAGGCTCAAATTCAAATTATCAAGCCATTGAAAACCAGAATTCTCCTTGATAACCTTAAACCGATCAGATAATTATGCTATAAGGTTCAGATATAGGTACGGAAGCAAATACTATATACGTGCACACAAAGAGACGTTGAAATTGAGAAGCTTAAGGGAGCTTAAGACTGAATAATGCTACCTTTAGGTCTTAATTATTTACACTATCTAATTTTTTATCTCCATATGCTTGTCAGATTTTTCACTTGAGTTAGAATAGTAGACGGCTAATTGATCGAAAAAATGGGCAAATCAAGGATCGAAGACCAATCTAAGGCACAAAATCAGTTCCACAATTATTAATAATAATGAGGCGGATTGCAAAGCAATCGCTACTGTGAGCTTCAGGAGACTTAGAACTCATTAACACTACCTATGGATTTTAACAGGTTACGAGCTACGTTGCTTGGACTCGAGTATGGGTGTCGAATATAGGTATATATCTAGGAGTTGGATCCCTTTACTTCTAAATCATAGGATAAAATAGATAGAATAACTCTCCATTACTATCTCTTAACTAAAAAATATCATCAAAGATGAAATTCTGAATGTCTTTGACGGAGATACAGCTAAAATGGATTCAAAATTTGGGCAGAGGTATATGTATACGTATTACAAACCTTAAACTTTTTAGAATATTACATACTAATAATTTTACATGTATTGTTTAGAGAGTCTAGCAGTAAATGAGCTTGGCCCCAAAATCAATTTTATTGCTTTAAAAATCATGGGCTCGCTATTTTTTCTCCTAGAAACTTATGCTTCCTCCCCATGGAGATCTCCCTTCCAAATTTTTTCCGTTTCCACTCCTAAAGGTTGTTTGAAGCCCATTTTTATTGAATAATGCATTTTGGAATAGTAGATTGATGGAGAATAAGTTGTTAAAAAATAAGGAAAATTTTGAATTTATGTGTAATAATATTTTATTGAACAATGAATAGAAGAGAGAGAAAAACGTATTTTGAAAATAATGGGAATTAAAAAAAGGCCTAATTTGAAGGATCGGACACGGGATCCATACCCATACCAATATCATTAGTGTCAAGACGGGTATATCGTCCAAACTGAAGAGTCCAAGAATCATAAGTTACGATTCTAATACTCATCTTAAGAGGCTCTAGTCACATGCACAATTTATTGTTCATTGATCCCATGGAACGGGTAAAAAATGGATTCAATACTTAGTCAATAAAATCAATGCTAACACTTACTAACAAGGAGGCTTACAAACAACATCTACAGTGAAATAAAAAATTTAACCATACAGAATAGAAAAAAATAAAGTAGCTAGAAAAGAGTGCACAAGTGGTGAACTAAAGCCTCGTATCATGTGATGAGGAGACAAAATATCAACAACCAATTTTCATTTTGGAAAGTGTCTAACCTGGCTGTATGGACCAATACAACTAGGAGCCCAACACGAAATACTTTGTACATGCAATACATTTTTAATATGATCATCTGATACTAAGACTTCAACATATGCCTTCCCCGAACCAATTTGCAAAAGAGGAAGTTCAATTGTAGAACGCGATGGTACACCAGAACGACATTTCTTTTGAGTGATAAATTTCGCGTATGTTTCATTCGCTACAGAAAAATCATTCATGTTGGCAACATATAAATGAATATAAAGAACGTTCTCCCAAGAGCAATTGTATTCGACAAGGAGCAATTCAATTTTCATCAGAACTGCTTCCAGATCCTCCTGCAAATCTGTCAAATTATAGCACCCCATAAGAGCAGATATCAACTAGAATTTTTTGAAGAACAAAAAAAAAGAGGAGAAATTTGCATTATGAAAGATATTTAGAGTTCACTATTGCCACATTACCCTTCCATTGTGACTAATGTTATACCTCCTGACGTTCTACAGGCATCTTGGAGCCAGCAAGAGATGGAAAAGGTGTCATCCTTCTTGGATTTGGAGGTGTGGAATCTTTGTTTTATGTCTAGTGTTAAATTAGAAATCAAACCAACTTCCTGGATTGGAGTGTCACCAAAATCCTTCCAGTCCCCCAGCACTTCGCATACTGAATCCATTTCCCCAACAGTGACCTCATTACTACCATCAATGTCACTTATAGACACAGGCACCAGCTTTTTCTCCAAATGGAATTCCAAGGGATGAAGGACCCCAACAGGAGCTATGTGATCTGACGAATGTAGAACAACTTGAAATTTATCTAGCACAATTCGAGCATTCTGCAAAAGATCAATATGTTAGAATTTTGAGAGGAAGTAAAGGGGGATTAGAGTAACCTAGAGAAAAATATAACAAAAAGTTTAGCTAGATATTCCAAAAGAAAGCATCAGTAGCAGTTAAGGTGAACACAAACTATACTTGTATTGCCTTCCCCATGCCCTGCCTCAAGAGAAAGAAGAAAAACAATAATAATAGAAAGTGCAAAGATTGATATGTCTCGATTAAGAAGAAACATAAATTGAAAGGGGTGCTTACTTTAAAGAGGGGACAGTCAAGAGTTAATGTTTCATATTCACCCCCTTCACCACACACATTTACTCCATACAACCTGTCAATATATCGATAACATAACTATCAACTGCTTAGAAACTAAAATATATTTAAGCCGATCAGTTTAACTTACTCTTTTAGCTTGTGAAGATGGGACTCCAAGTGTTCTATTTCTTTCCCCAAGTGTTTTGAAGGGTCCAACCCAATTGATGCAACCTTTGACAAAAAAATAAGGCAAGAAATTAGGTACACCTTAAAGCTAACATTAAAAGAACAATTTTTACTTTTTCACTCAAGAAGTGCACATATCTACTTTGAGTTAAACAATAAAGTTGCAGGTTAATCAACAAAGAGAATTGAAATAAATAAAAGCAAAAATAAAACTAGATTTTGCGGAAATTGTTTCTATGATGAGGCAGCATTATAATTTAGAAAGTACATATGCAAATGTTATATATCATATTGAATCTGAAAAAAGCATGCTAGAGACCAAGTAAGATTGATGCGGGGCTTCCAAAAGAATTGCATAAAAAGATTCCCTCCATATTGTTCTGCAAGCCACATTACAATATTAACCTACCAAATCTTTGAAATAATGTTTTTATTCATGTATCAATTTTTGGAAACATAAAAAACCTAAATAATATTTTTGTTCTCGCTTTGATACTCTTCAAGTGTTATTTAACATTATTAACAAAATTGTAATAAATAACATTCAAAGAAATCAATTTGGGTCGTGAACTGTGGAATGTAGCATTTTTTAGGACGAAGAAAGTAAGATAGGATTTAGAAGAGTATGTTATACCTTTACTATGATGGCAACAATCCCACTGCTTATCTGTAATGACAATACAGTGCAAAAAATGAGTTAGTATTGATAATTTCAATATTACAGAATCATCGCTATGATTGGTAAGAAGAAATTACCATTTGTTGAAGGAGAAACAACTGATCTTGCTTCCACAGATATGCCAAAGAAACAAGCCCTAACCTTGAACACACACTTTCCACACGCAATCTTTGATAGTCAGATGCGATTGCACCAGAGGAGACTGCTGAAACAGAGGGTATCCGTTTTTTCACTTCGCTTAAGAGGATAAACATATCTTCAACTTCATCACCAGGTGTCATGCTGTAGCTAAGGCCCTGATGCCTGTGAAGCCCAAAAAAAATAGATTTGAAAGTGAAAGTGCACAAATAAAACATTAAATGCTTAGTGAATATCATACAGACTACATTTTCAATATAATCTCCAATACTTACAACTTTGACATTCATGTTAGTAAGTTTTCAGTTGTCAGCAATATAACAGACACTGATGAAGATTATTTAAGGAATTATCAGAGACTTCAATTGGATAATAATAATAATAATAGTAATAATAATAATAATAATAATAAAAAGGAATGTTTATTCTTGTGATATTATCCTATTGTACATGGACACAACTCAATTGTGAGTATTGAGTTTATATAGAGGACATAGAAAACAAAGCTTACCATAATGTCATACCGTTACCAGTCAATTCATTTTAATATCAATAATTCCTAGAGAGACTACAATTAATATCTTTGTTCAGGCCATCCATTAAATTTAATGCATATTTGGGAAGTGGTAATAAACAACTCAAATTATACATAGATAGAAATGAGTGGTGGACAAGTGGGTACTACTTGTGGATTCATCGAAATGTATGGAAAAAATGGTGGCTTGAGAGTTCATAAACATGAGCCAAACATAGACTTAACGCTAAAAAGCTTGGACTACATGCACCCAAATGAAAAGGACAGGCACTTCCATGTAAAACATAGGATATGCTGCAACTAGAACACACTATTAAACTAATAATAGCGTATCCATGCATCTATATATGTCCATGTACATGCAAGTTATTTACCCTTTCCAAGTTGCAATTATATCGTACGTGATATTTCAATTATGACAAATAAACTTCAAGATTGATCTGAAGCAGTGTCCTTTTAAGAATTTAACATGGATCAGCAGGTGTCAAACACTCAAGAGTTCAACATTTACTTATTTTGGATAGGGTCAAATACTCGAAGATTGTTGGACATTTTTTTGGAGCGTTCGAAAAATATCACTGTTTGCACAGGCTTTATGGCCTCCTCGAAATTGGCTTTGCTTCTAAGGTTAACAGTTTCCCATGTGCAGAAAGTTTATAATTTGGTGCAGAAAATAACACAAAATAAAGATGAGGTTAAACTCGTATCTCCAATAAAAATAGTCAACTATGACATTTAGAACTGAAAACAGCTTAAAGATGAAAAATTTCTTTTCTTTCAGAATATAACACCCTAGCAATACACATTCAAAAGCTAAATGACAGACACAAGAAGCCATCTGTTATCATCCCCTCTTTTAAAATTGGTTAGTCAGTGTAATAAAGGGTGTTTAACATGTTCAAGTTATATTACTCATAAGTGTATTATGGATGTCCCATTGTTAAAAAAATTGGTAACAGATTATACCAAAAGCTTCCTGCTTAAAGGGCTTGCCTGGTAGATCCTTGAATTCGTCTCCGGAATAATGGAATTCCCATACATTTTGCATAGCTAATAACTATTTGGTGTCCTACCTGCAAAAGATATTTAACAATCCCAACTAAAAATATAGGATAAATGTACACACTAACTCTATAAAACCGAAAAAGTTATCCGAAGCCAAAACCTCAGCTTCAATTTTAATTAAACATAAAACCTAGAACCAATCAATATTTTTCCAGTAATTCATATTAAAAAAAAAAAAAACATGAAGCATGAAATAAAGAAGAAAGGCTTACTGTCTGATACATGTAGCTATCTAGCTCGTCTTGTTCATCATCAGCCGGCAATAAATTTGCGAGCGCCACTATCTGAAGTTACCAATTATGCAGTCGCCATCCAGTGAATACAAGCAAAAATCTATATAAAAACAAGCAAAGATAGAAAAAGATGAAGAGAAAGAGACGACCTGGTGGCCATATTGGAGGCATTTCATCATAGCATAACAGCTGTCCTTGCCTCCGCTGACTAGCGCCACCACCTTCATCGCCTCCAGCCGCAATGGGACGGGCAAGCACCGGCTGACCAGGGTTTTGGAAGGTATTTGGATTTTTGTTATTTTCTTTTCTTTTAAGACCGATGCCAATCAAGGGAAGGAGGAAATAGTAGGAAAGGAGACTAGTCCACATATTTTGACAAGATACGTTATATATACTGAATTTTTTTTATCAAATCTTTTATTTATTATTAGCAACGTGGATTGGGATCACATTATCGAAATTTTTAAATATAGGCGAACTCCGCACATTGTGTGAGAGGGATAATTCATTATATACAAACAATTATGTACAAATAGATTAACCATTTTCACAATAATTTTTGATCAATTAAAAAAATTTAAAAAGTTGAAACATAATATTTAAATATAAAAAGTCAAAAATACCATTAACGACTGTTAACAGTTAATGGGCCAACGGTTAACTGTCCGCCCAGCCTTTTTTTTTTAACCTAATTTAATAATTTAATTTTTCAATAATAAATAATTTTTTTTCTTTATTTAATTTTGTTTTATAGTTAATTTTTTTGGTTAATTTAATTAAATAATATTTATATTATTTATTTAATTTAATAATATTAATATTATTCATTTAATTTTAATAATTTCCTTTTGTTTAATTTTTTATATATAATTAAATAAAAATTTGAAATTGATAATTACTAAAATGAAATATTATTTTTTAATGAATAAGCAAATTCATTTTTTTCCTTTTAATTTTTCAATTTAAAATTCTTTAGTTAAATATTCATTGTAAACAAATCTTTAATTTTTTCATATTTAATTAAATAATATTTATATTCTTCATTTAATTTTAATAATTTCCTTTTGTTTGAATTTTTTAATAATTAAATAAAGAATTTGAAATTGATAATTACTAAAATGAGTAGCAAATTCTTTTTTTTTTCCTTTTAATTTTTTAATTTAAAATTATTTAATTAAATACTCATGGTAAACAAATTGCTAATTTTTTCAAATTTAATTAAATAATATTTATATTCTTTATTTAATTTTAATAATTTTGTTTTGTTTAAATTATATATATAATTAAATAAAGAATTTTAAATTGATAATTACTAAAATTAAATATTCTTTTTTTATTTTCCCTTTTTTCATTTCCTTTAATTAAGCAATATTTATTTTTAATTTGACTTGTTTCAATTTTAATTTAAAAAACCTTATAGAAACTTTTTTTTTCATTTTTGTCTGTAATTCATTTAATTTTTTATTACCATCAGTGTAAAATAAATCTATCATCGAATCGAAATCTTAGTTGAATCACAAGTAACCTTCATAGGTGGAATCACAATAAATGAATCATCCTCGAATCAAAATCTCAGTTCCATATCGTACTGAGAGGGGTCGACATTTAGCTTGTTTTGTAAATCATGGTACATTCTCGCATATATTGTACTCTCTATTATGGAAATTGGAATGCTACCACGTTTATCGCTTGTCCATATCTGTACTAATTGATCTTTCTCATCCAATTCGAAGTCACCAAAAAAATAGCCTGACATTAGAACCATATATGCAAGGCGAAACAATTTTTTTTTTAATAAAATACATAGTCGAAAATTCAGCTTTTAACAAGAATTTTTTGTTAAAAAAAAGGCGATGATAACAGTCGGCAAAATTGCAGGCTGTTTCAGCCACTGTTTTCTAGCTGTTTAAACAGGCGTTCGGTTGTTTCTCACCAGATCCATTTCGTCTGAAAGAAGCAGATGAATTTTTTTCTCGTTCATGTTTTAAAAAATTATAGATCTGTTAAAAAAAATTTATCTACATTAACTATCTATGTCGAAATAAATTTAACGATTAAAATGTATACTTATTTAATGAAAAAGAAATTAAACATGCCTAATATACTTATTGATTCGAAGTGATTGATATAAAAAAATTTCGGGTTCAGCATTCGATAAATTTTTCAGATTTTAAGTTTGAAGCAGATGAAAGATGAGATAATTTTTAACTGTGTTGAAATAAACAGATAACAAAAGTTAGTTGATTTTGAAATTTAAGGTAGGGAGTGTTTGGTTTTTATTTGTTAAGTAAAGGGTAGTATTATCTTTTAAACAAAACAATATTTTTTGATTGTTTTATATCCTTAAGGTCTTTTTGTCTTTTTCCATCAAATAGGCCATTGTAGAAATATGAATAAGTTGAAAAGTCAAAATGAAAATTAGGCACTTTGACCGAGTCAATTTTAAAAGTACTCCCTCGATGTGTGACAAATAGTGATTTAATATGTAGTAGGTGGCAGAGGTGATTGGTGGCTGATGGGTTGGTTTGGGTGGTATGTGGAGCTTGAGGCGGCTATTGAGGCGATGTTTAGCTGGTGGCGACAGCTGGTGGCAATGGTATTCTGGTTATGGGAGTGGAGAAAAACAAGATTGGTTTTTCATTTTTGAAATAATAATAATAATAATAATAATTATTATTATTATGTTTTTTGTAAAACATGTAAATTTCTCGTTTTATTATTTTAAATATTGGTAAAAAAAGTTAAAGTCCACTATTTTGGTTAATGGGCAAATGGATGGAAATAATCCATCAATCCTTCTGGTGCAAATATTTTAAAGGTTTGAAACAGTGTGACGGTGGGTTACACAAGCTAAAGATTTAAATAAAAAGTGAGACAAAATGAAACTTTAGATTGTGCAATTCTCCCTACCAAAGTAGGAACGTCATTGCTTTTAAATTGGACAGTGGCAAAGTTAAGTGCCCAGCAGTGTCATTAACCCAATTATAACACGGAGAATTTTTATAAAAGGCTTAGTCAAACTCTTCAAAAAAATATTTAAGCCTAATTTACTATAGAAAAGTTTTTGAGGCCTTTTATAGGTTAAGATGTCCATATTATCCTTTTAAATATTGTCGAAATATCTCAAATGTCATTATCATATAATGACCATAATACCCATTTTTCAAATCAAAATTACAACTGTTAGCTTCATTTATTCTTCCAAAAATTCCAAATTTCTTCTTCTTCTTCTTCTCTTTTTCTTCTTTAATTTATCTATAATCTTCTACTTCTTTGTTCTTCTTTTAATCTAGTTTTACCCAAAGTATAAAGAAGCTTATCAAAGAAGAAACCCTTATATTTCTACATTTTATATTGGTAAGATATTA
>CAIGRK010220815.1:2578-12902 GCA_903798315.1 Fraxinus greggii
GAGAGAGAGAGAGAGAGAGAGAGAGAGAGAGAGAGAGAGAGAGAGAGAGAGATGAAACTAATGGTGGTGAAGGTGGTGGATACTCTCGAGGATGGAGATGGACAGTTAGAATTCTCTTGTTTCTGGTTCCCTCCTTGGATGGCCTAGTTGAGAGAAGGGGAAGGAGATCTTAGGAATTACATGGGATGCTCTTTCCTGGAAAGGGTTATTTGCATTGTTAATTTGTGTTACCAAAAATGGAAATGGAGAAATATGTGGATGGTCATGTGTTTTTGTTTGCTTAGAGCCCTCGGACCTGAACAGTGTATGTATGTTGTGCTAACAAAAAATGTTAAAAGGTATTGGAAATGAAAAAAGAGTGTGATACTGCATTTTTGTCTCTATGTTCTTATAGCCTTGGTGGCTCTTCAACTGCCACATTTAGAATCATGACATTTATAGATTACCTATAATTAGAAGTTAGCATTTATAACGTTTCCCTTTTTGTATTCCTTTGAAAGAAATGATTTGTATTCACGTCTCCTGAACAAACACTGCATGTTTCTTTTTATGTGCTCATCGATATAATGTGGACCGTACACGGTCATCACTTGTGATATAGTGGCATTGTGATGCAATAAATAGTCTACTTTCGATTTTTAGCTTGGTGGCAATGCTGGGCCGTGCTCATGATGTAATGTTTGTCTAATGAAACTAAGTGCTTTTATGATATTGCTGATACTGGTTATGTTGTTGATATCCTATATCAGTGGTGACAATGCAATCTAAAGTAATCAGTGAGATGAATCATAGATATATTTAGTCCGGATTTATTGTTATCTTTCTTGGAGAAACAAAGAAAATTTTCAATTCTACATTCAATTATGAACCACCTAGATTGAACGGCATCCTCTGGTATGCTTCATGATTATGAATTGTCAAAGATTTTATGAAAATTCATTTTTTGCACTTTTGAGCCACTTTTTGGCTTTCTTAGCTGCGATGCTTTCCTAGTACAATAGATTAGAAGAGGGAAAGGTAGATCATAAATAGCATGGTTTGTTGTGGTTGCAAAGTATCCAAGTGCAATGGATTTTCAGTAAGATATATTGATGGACTGCATGGAGGGATGAATAAGGATTATGTGTCGGACCCCGAATTCTTTGGGGCTGTTTTAGTGAACTTAATTTCAAATATGATGCTGTCAGGACGACTTTATATGCTGGCTGGCCTTTTGATGTATAAAGTTCCACTTTTTATATTTACGTTATTAAATCATTTCTATGCCTTCAACAAATTTTCAAAAATTGGAAGCAGTAAATCTGTTTTTGGCACATCTGAACATTTTCAACGTCTCCCTGCTCAATCATGGTTAAAACTTCTAGATTAAAACGTAAGGTTTTCTACACTGGGTTGATAATAAGCAAAGGAGGTTATATACTTTAATGGCTCTTACTTTTTTCCAATTTTATCCTTCTTTGGTATATTCTTGTACTGCACGCAACATCATGCCATGGTTTGGTTACATTTTAGTTTTAAATTTTTGTTTCTGTAAAAATATTCCATGTATGTCTAGATTGTTGATGTCCCTATGTATGTGTTCTTGTTGATCAATTCTTTGAACTTACAAATGTATTTTTTCAATGAATTTTCTAATTCCAGGAACAGTTCGAAAAGGAGAGGCTTAAGCAGGTATCAAGCTTACTGCTATCCTATATAATCCCTGATATTGTGAAAGATAGTTGAAAAGCCTAATATTGTGTCTGGGCGTCCATTGTAGTTGTGAATTTGCCAAAAGAATACTGCTGGGCCACTTTATCCTGAGAATTTTCGTTTACTGTATTATCAAGTGGCTGCATGATTTTAATATGAATCCTTCCTCAAAATTTGGCAGAAATTGAAAGTGTAATCCATTAAACGTAATAATTATCTTGCAGGGCTGCTTTTAATTAGTTGTCACAAAGTCATGGAGTGACAAAAACAGGAAAAAAAACGACAAATTTAGAAATTCACAGTTAAGAGGTGTAAAAAGATTCCTCAGCAAAGGCTCTTACGCGCTAATTAGAAAACAAAGCTAATATAAATAAAGATGAGAAAGTAGCAAGTTTTGGTGGGGATTGTTATGTGGAAACAACGGCATTACTGATATTCTAGTTGATTTCTCCTGCAGCTAATGGAGAAAGTTATCCCAGTTGTGGAAAAGCGAAGGTCTCCACGCGTCCTGCGTAGAGTTCATTCCATGGAATGGTAATCATTTTCATGCTCGATGCTTGAGATGAGATTCAAACGCTTGCTTTGTGTCATTGAACGACGTTACAAAAAGCAAGCATCGTTTATAGGAAGAAGATTTCTTCAGTCAAATCATATACCTCAGTGTATTGTTACTCTTTAAGAGCATAGTTCCTGTAAATTTTATTTGAGTGAAGACTGGTGAACTCCCTCAAGAGGAGACAGAAGTATTTAGTACCTTGGATATGTTAATGTAAATGGATTCAGGATCCTAGATTTTATGTATTTTGTATCATTTTGATAATGCCTAGTGTTTCCTTTTTCAAACGCATTTTATGTTTCAAATTTTGTTATTCATGAATATGAATGGCATCCTCGAAGTGCATGTTTGTTATACAGGATAAGCCTCGGCAGTCTAATAAATTGAATTTTAGCTTCCTTTTTTCCATAATACAAGTCCAGTTTTCCTCCCTACTAGCATGCCACACGATGGAATGAGAGGGTTGAGTTACACTGCTATGCTGTCTAAACTTTGGTGCAATTTGTCTTATGTTTAAAATTTGTTATTTTTTCATTTTAAATGTTGGTATTTACTTTGAGATGTCGGTTTGTGTTACTACTACAAAGAAGCATTTTATAGAGTGCAAAATCCGAAACCATAAAACCTTATGGTTAGAACAATTGTTTTACAGTCAACATTATCACTATTTGAATTTATTATTTTAGCAATATTTTTATTAATGTTTTTAGTTAATCCCCAGTAATTTGTCAATTAGTTAGAACAATTCCAATGAACTGTCAGACGATACTTAATTCTGAATTATTAATTAATACATCGGGTAAATCATAATTTAAACTTTCAAAACTAAATCCCTGTTTGTCTACCATTTTTATCTAAAACTCATTTTCAATCACGTTCTTACAATAAAATATTTTGCACGTAAATTCAAAATATTTTCTTACATTTTAACTACACATCATTCAAACAAATCACCATTTCAAAACTTATTTTCCCCAAAAACTCTTTTTAATGAGCATGAAAAAGAAGCTAAACAACAATAATGTCAAGTTCGCGATAATCCGTACCTTTTTAAACCCATGTTTGATAGTCATTATACTTAAAAAGAATTAAGTTTTAATAGTGATTTTTAGGAAAATGTACGGTTAAAAAGTAAGGAAACGTTTTGAGTTTATTGCAGAATATTTTATTGTGTAGCAAAAAAGAACGTTTAAATAATGATTGTCAAATAGGGACTAAGTTTTTCTCTTGCCACTTGAGGCTTGGCCTCACGATATTCATTGATTAATTTTTGAATAGATTGTTGTTTAAGAAAACAACGTGATTCTAGAATGTCAACTTAATTGATCTGCGATCTTGTAAAAGTATAAGAAGGTTCACAAAAAACTATACATGTTCAATGTTTCTAAAGAAAAATGTAGAATAATCTTGTTGTGAGGCACAGACAGCTGGTTTCCTTACTTTCATTACAAATTAAGGACGGACATACCCAAAAACACAAAGATCTAGTCAACCCAACTATAAAATAAAATTCGATCATCTTCAATGTTATCACACCTTGAAGCATTATTTGAATTTTCTTGTTGGTATGAAGTCAGATTGAGTTGACCAAGCATACAAATGTGACAAACCAGGCTAAAAAATTATATCGTATAAACATAGTTTATACAAGTCACTAACCATATATCCACTGGTCGATTTTAATGAATTTAGTTATGTAAAAGAAGACATGGCAGACTTCTGTCGTAAACCAAGATAAAAATAGGGTTAGAAATAAGTCAAATTAATATCCACTGTTAAATTGGAATGGAGATTTTGAGTAAGAAGTTACCAGAAGCAATAAGTTTTCGACTAATATGAAAAATGTGTTGAACCTGGAACCTACGAAAGAACGAGATCATGATGGTTGGGTTCGTACAGAGAGTTCTCTCGTATGACTCCCATTGGGGCAACTGATAATGCACATTGAAGACTCAAATGTAACAAAGTCGAAGTTTAAAGACATGAAAAGAAAAAATATATTGAGAACGAAGGTACTTTCCATGCAGATTGTAGGTGCCAAATTCTGGACATCTAATGCTTTATATTAGAAACAAAACGTAAACATATCATCTTTCAAGAAAATATTAGTCCGGAACATCAGCGTAATTGAACTAGTCGCGTAACATTATTCTATCTACAAGGTTGACACGAACCTAAACATGTTCAATGTTTCTAAATAAAAATGTAGAAAATTCTTGTTATTCAGATAAAGATGTGTAGAATTAGACCAGAGTACAAAGGCTTCTTGTTAGAGACACCTGATCTTATCTTCAATTTCAATAACACTTGTGAAAATTGCAAGCCTAAATAAGACAGAACAAACTCTTTGAAGTGAAGATGAAGCTATTAATTAACCATTTTACTGTTGATCATCATTCAAAGAGTTCAAGAATATACAACAGCAGCACAATCTTGTACCATTTCATTATGTTTATTGCCTATTTTAGATATGCAAATGGGCCTAAATTGCAATATTATTTAACAGAACAAATAACAACAACAACAACAACAACAACAACAGAGCCTTGTTTTCAATAAATTTAGAGCCACGTGGAACAGATCATATGAAGAATCTGATGCAAGGCATTGTCACTCAGTTATGCCTCAATGAGGTGTACCAGCGTTCACNCCATTTCATTATGTTTATTGCCTATTTTAGATATGCAAATGGGCCTAAATTGCAATATTATTTAACAGAACAAATAACAACAACAACAACAACAACAACAACAGAGCCTTGTTTTCAATAAATTTAGAGCCACGTGGAACAGATCATATGAAGAATCTGATGCAAGGCATTGTCACTCAGTTATGCCTCAATGAGGTGTACCAGCGTTCACGTCATAAGATTTGACAAAGTTTTTCACCGGCTATCAACCTACCACAGCCCTCCTCCATAACGAACCATACATATGAAAATGAACCCTCAAGAAGACACAGAACAAACTTGATGTGAAAATGAAGCCAATTAGATACCTTGCTGCTGATGAGCATTCAAACAGTTCAAGGGCGTATAACAGCATAACAACCTGTCTCATTTCATCGTGTTTATTGCCTAACTTAGATGTGAAATATGCCTCAAATGGAGTGTTCTTCAGTTTCTACTAATATTGTTTATCATCTAGAAGCATCAAATTTAGTTTAAATATAGATTATATCTCAAAGCAAAAGATACAATAACATGGACAACAGAAAGTACAATCTTTTTTATGATTTCTTTAAACACGTTGTGAATAATACAAGACTTTACCTCTTCAACCTTTTCTTGAGTAGCCCACAGGGACAACTTGTTATCTCAAATTGTGTCAATTGTTACTATTTGCTCGCCCAATAGAATCAAGACACTCAGTCCTGTTGTGCACAATCCTATGAAACACTTCTCTAACCCGATGCTCTAATGGATCCAAACCATCTTTTACTGCTTTAAACACTAGTCCAAACTCCTGAACTCTGTGCCTCACTTCCCCTTCCATTTCCTCAGTCAAGGGGAACTGAACAGAATCAGCCAATTCATTCATTTGTCTAGCGCATTTTTCAATCTCGTGAATCTCCTTCAACAACCCACTGGCATTTCTCCTGTCCCGTTTCTTTGACTCATCCAGAATCTTCTCACGGAGTAAGAGAATCGGAATGGCCCAAACAAACTGCCTAATTACTAAAAAGTGTGTCTGAAGGCCACGGTCTTGACAAGGGATTGCAGCCACAAGTGCCCACATCACGAAAAGAAGCACGTAATTCATGGTGAAAACAGCCACATTTAGTCCATGAGTGGCTGAAATCTCGTGAGTTCGCGGCACAGCTAAGTTGTTGCCAATTGCTTGCAACTGCCTAGCAGCAGACCAAGACCAGGAAACGCTCCATGACAGGGACCGGAATTGGCCAAAAGACTTATGCTCCCTCTGGACATTGTTTCGTCCAAAAGACTGATTTCTATGTGCAAGAGTCGATTTCGACTCTTTTTCATCCACCATTGCAATATCCAAATCAATCAAGGCCTTTTTAGCACGACGAAACTGGCCTTCCCCAATGCTACATTGATTGTCTAATGCACGTAAAACAATCTCCAACTGCTTCTGCCATTGCCTGATCAGCTCAATGCCATCACGAATTGCATTGCAAACATCTAAAGCCTTAACATTTCTCTCAAAGTATTCAGAAATGTATCGATCCATGGGGGCTCGATTGAAGAAACATCGATTCTTGAAAACAATAAGTCCAAATTCCTCTTGGCAACAGAGGAATGCATCTAAAAGCTTGCGAATCCACGGAATTGAGAGCAACTCATTTGAGTCTGCCGCTGCCAATTCACGAAACCTGTCGGCCACATGTTTTTGAAAGGCTTCCAATTCATTTTCATGGCCACTGGCCTCATGAGTAGAGTCCATAGAGTGGACCTGATTTCGATGTCTGCTCAAAACGGGAAATCCTAAGCTTGGAAAAGATGAAGGTGATGATGTTTCGGGATAATCTGTACCTGGCATTTCCTAGTTTAGATGAAAAAGATAAAATTTGCAAGAAATTCTTCAAAAATGATAATCAAAATTTAATCTCAAAAGGAAACAGAAAAGGGAAAAAACTCAGATTTTAACCAACAACCCTAGGTACAAGAAAATGAGATTAAAAATAAAAAAATAAATAAAAAATCAAAGAATACCCTTTGGATTACAATTGATAACTACGAAATATCAAATTCTTAAAGACCCATAATTTAAAAAATTCCAACCAGACTCAAGATTGCCCCAGCAGAAAATGTAGATATCTGAAGAATCTTTTAACTTCTTGCAATTCTGTCAAGAAAACAAAATTGTAAACCGAACCCACAAAAAAGCAAGATTCAAAACACCGATAAAAGGATTTGAGAAGCTACATAAGCGAAATGGGTTGATATTTTCAGAAGGAAAGAGCAACGAGAAGGGACTATTTGAAACCCTATTGCAATGGGGAGGTCTTATATGTGGGAGTAATTTGTACCGCGGATTACATGGAAAAGGAGAGAATATTCATAGAAATCGATCACATATTAACAGCTTTTCGGTCCAGAGATTCGAAAAATTAGTACTATAATTAGTAATAGTAACTAATTTGATTAAAGTAATCTTGGGCAGTGAAATTGAAAAGGCCAAAAGTGAGTGACCACTCTGAGGAGGCTTTTGGAACACGCAGTGGACACTGCTTAGTTGCGCTAAAGGATTAATTGCCAAATGGTGCCTGGAATTTTGTGAATTTCTCAACATACCCTCTCTCAACAGATTTTTTTTTTCCCCCCCTCAAAATTTACTTTTTTTTTTTTTATCCATTTTTCGATTTTATATTCTTCAAAAAAAAGTATTTTTCACATTTTTTATAGTATTTCATTTATTTTTTAATCGTACATTTTTCAAAAAAAATATTTTCAAAAAATCAATTTTACACAAATCCTACTTATTTTTATTTTTTTTTAAAAGATAAGTGTTATTGTCTGAATATGTAGTCGATTGATTTTCAATATAAGCATGGATAATTAGGTTCACCGTTTTGTCAGAATAAAATGACAAATTTTCACGATTAAGACAACATTGCTAATTTGTTATTATCTTATTACACCAATAGCTTTCTATTTGAAATTCATGTATAATATTTTTTTTTTAAAGAAAAAACTCGTAGTATTCAAAGTTTGAACATACAAACAGAGATCTTGTTTTGAATTTCATTGCATGTAAGGTTGTTATACATTTATTTTCTTCAGCCATCTTTATCAAACATCATAATTATACTCTTATCTCTGAAGGAAGTAAGAGAGAACAAAGAGTATTCTAAACCAAGAAGTCATTTAGTGTTTGCTTAATATCGTAAACGAGTAAAAATCTAGTGAGTCTCGAAGTGTCTTTGTTTCGGTCTTAACATGCGCCTAATAACTTTACACAAAATCACTTCTCAAAAAATTAGGGATTGTTCTCTTTGTATTTTAGTTTTGTGTTTTGAGTTTTGAATTCATTTTGAATTTTGTATTTTGAGTGTCCATTTTGAGATTGTTGAAAATGTATTCTTTTTGACATTTTGAAAACAATCAAAACAAATTTTGAAAATTTTGGTTTCATTATAACTGAAAACACTCAAAACGAACAAATGTTGTTTTGGGTCTTCTTTGTAAATTTTTAACTTGTTTTCAAAAATGTATTTTCGAAAATAGGAAAGAGAACGCATTTTCACTGTTTTGGACAATTGAAAAGAGAAAACGACTTCAAACGGTAAAGAGATCAGACCATCAATGTTTCTTGTATTATTATTATTATTCACATATAGTATTCCAGTTTTATATTCTTAGATTATCTTGTGGGCTTATATATTTCATTTTTTACTTCCTTAAAAAAACAAATAAATAAATAAATAAAATCCTTTTTTCAAATTTTTTGGTTTGGTTATCTTTTCAAAAAGCACAAAAATTAATAATAAAATAAAAATAAAAAGAAATCTCTATATGGACCGGCCCGAAAAGACTTCAGCCAACAGAGAAGCACGATCGATTTAAATCTCTATATATCTACAAATATGTCGATTGACAACACGATCCATTTAAATCTTGAATTGAATCAAATAGAGGTAAGGTGTAGGTCTTACAAAATATTTGAATAAAAAGTATATTTGATCAGAATTGATTAAATTATAACCACTCTTCAAAATTGACAAAATAGATTGTTGTCAAATGTCAATAAACAGCACATAAGAAAGAAAAAAAAAATAGTTGTAGCAATATAATAAACTATCAACATCACCAGTAGAAGGTGGAATGCCACGAATATGACAAAACCTAAAATATTAATAACCATAGACATTGACTTACTATTTAAAGGCCAATTTTGAAAAGGAAAATGTGCGGGTTTGACTCTTTCAAGAAATCTCCAATTTGGACAAATACATAATTAATGAAATAGAAATCCAGTCCTCCCGTTGAAAACATTTCTACACGTTCGAGAAAGTGATCCAAAAAAAAAAAGCTCGACGATTATTTGATTTATATTTTTTGAAAAATGATTCTTTAAAATTATTTCGTTTTATTTTTTTAATGAATGTAAGGTCCAAAAATAGAAAAAAGGTTACGGAACAACATGAAGAATAATTCTTTTTCTCAAAGATCACGTGAATAAAAATAAGAGCAGAAAAGAAACGAATTAGAAAATCAAAATCAAACAAGAGCTATGTTACGAGAATAAGCTCCTGTTTGGTGGCCATTTTTTTGGAGAAACAATGTTTTGAATATTGAGTTTTTGAGAAAAAGTACTTAAAAAGTAAAAAAAAAAGTTTTAGGTTTGAAAATAAGTGTGTACAAAAAGGAGTTGTGAAACAATGAAAGACAAACAAATGCGACTAAATGTGAAAAAACTATTGTAAACTTTTTCTGTCTAAATGTTTAACTTATAAATAGATAGAAATAAATAATCGATAAGTGGATAGTACTTATGGATCAATAAATGAAAAATGATTTGATAGTTTACATACAAAGTTTAAATAGATGGACTTATCCGCCAAAGTAACTAATGACTTCTTAGGATCTATAACAAGCAGAGTAGACAATTTTATTTCACTATGTTTTTATGTTTTAAATCATATTTAAAAAAATATATATATAATATTAAATTCTTGTTTATCACTATTATTTTCAAAATACATTTTTCTCTCTTCTTCTCAACCAAATTTTTCAATAAAATAATATAACACGCAAACCCAAAACTTTTTTTCTATTTTTTAATTATACATTATCAATCAATCTATTATTTCAAAATGCATTCTTAGAATAAAAATGGCTCAAACAAGCACTTAAAGTGAATAAATAATTAAACAACGATAAATGAGAATATTTTAAGGGATAATTGCAGCAAAGGTCCCAAACCTTTCAGATTTTTGCGCACTTTACCGTAACCTTTGATTTGTGCAAGTGGAGATCTCAAACCTTTCAAAAATATGCGCCGGAGGTCCATCTGGACGGATTCCATCCAGTTGACCGTTAGTCAACCCAAAAAGTCAAAATTGATTTAATTTTGACAAAATTAGGATGGGCAAAATAGTAACTATACAATT
>CAIGRK010220825.1:0-11035 GCA_903798315.1 Fraxinus greggii
GGAGATAACGGTCGACGGCGGGAGCTAGGTGACGGTGGTAAGGGTTTGAGATTGTGAAGTTTGGGGAGAGTAGGATTGCCTGTGGGTGGGTCCAGAGAAAGGTCGTGGGCTTCGGCCATACGTTGACTGGGGATCGAACTGCTGAGATTCCAGAGACGGAGGAGCATAATATAAAGATAGTGACTACGGACAAAGGGAGAGGAAATGAGAATTTAGTGATACCCATTTTGGCTTTTCTTTTCTTTCTTTCTTTTTTTTTTTTTTTGGGTTTTGCTTATTGGAAATGACAATAGCAAGTCTATTTATATCTTTCTTTTGATATTTAGGGTCCTTTAGATATTTTGGGCTTGGACGTTGAATTTTCGTTTTCGTTTTACATTTTCAAAGAGTTACATGAAAAAATTACTTTAGGCCAGTTTCCACTAAAAATTATTTTAACCTAACAACATACTTTCAAAAATTATTTATTATGTTCAACAATGCTTCTTAGAGTATCTTCGATTGTGGTGTAAAATAGGCATCTCTATAATTAATTTTGCCATCCAAATTTAAGTTCCGAAGAATCTAAATTCAAATTCTGCTCCAATGAAATATCTAAAAAAATTGGGTGTAAGTAGTACAGTAAGCAAAATAATAAACAAATACTACATTTATATCTTTTCTATGATCTCTATTTGGTGTGAATTAAAATTCAAATTAAAGCCATCTTTCATAAAATTTAAAACTTTCCAATCACACATTTCATTCATTTTTGTCAAAATTTACTAAAAATCTGATTTTTAGCCAAATGTAAAATTCTATTTGATTTTAAGAAATAAAACATGCCAGCTATATTATGTCTAATTTATTTGCATAGTAAGACTTCAAAGAGAAGGGGCTTTTTAACAATTAGGATTAGGAGATTCCGAGAAAGAAAGACGTCAAAAAGAACATGTTTGGTCCCCGTCAATTTGGAGTCTAGTTTTGGTCCCGTCAATTACGATTAAAACTTCTCAATCTGTAGACTTCTTGTGCTGAAATGGTCCTCATAGAACAACATTTTCTTTCCTTAGGTTATAATCTTCCAACGTAAATATTACTTTTTAACCAAGAGGGCATGTAAACTTCTCGTATATGGTCAATAGATTTAATTTCATGATTCGATTTTTCTTTCCTAAGACTACTCAACTCTATAATATATTAAACAAAGTGATAGCTAACATAAAATTTGGCATAATCAGCTCACATAAACGTTAGTGAAATTATCATAAGCTCATTCTAGCATTGAGTTATGGCCCGTTTGACATAACTTTTAAAAAGTCAAAAGGAGTTTTCGAGATCCAAAAATTACTTTTGAATCCATTTGACTAATTTTAAGAAAGTGCTTCTGATAGTTAGAATAGTTTTAGAAAATGCTCATTCAATTTGACTTTCTATCAGCACTTTCAAAATAAAAAATGGATTTAAAAATTAGTTGTCAAACAAAAATTAAGATAACTTCCTCCAAAAGTTCTTTCACAAAAAGCAAAAATTAAGTCAAACAAGCCCTTAATAGCTCATCAGGAAATCGTCCTAGTACAGGGCCAAAATGCTGAAATTCTGACTTTTTTCTCAGTTCTCAGTAGATTATGAGGAAAATCCATTAGTTAATTATGATGGGATCGTGGAAATGCACAGTTACGAGTTTTTTTTAATCTTTATTGGTTAACATAAGCTTGGGAGGCATTCTCGCCCCCATTATAATAAAAATTTCAACCGTTGGCTCTGCAATGGATCCCTTGGACCATTTGAATTATGTAGGCATAAAATGACAAAATTGTCCCTCCATGTTTTTATACTCACAAAAATGAAAGATATAAATAGTAATTGACAAAAACAAATCACCTGGGAATAGTCAAATGTTGTGGTCGTCTTTTCTTTTTGGCAGGAAGTGGCCCCATTTCAACGGTAAAAAATTAATTCTTTGGGCAAAAAATTGGCTATCGAACAGGATGTAAAATACACAAGGGCGGCACAAGGCTATCCCTTGATCGATGTCTCCAAGAAAAATTTGACTTGCTTTGTATAGAATCTTTAGAGACTTGTGTAATTAAAGATTCTTCGAATGAGTTGGTGCCAATTGTATGCACAAGGTGCTAATCAGATTATAAAGATCAATAATAGATACCCGGGAAGATAAAATCTTGATCGGTACATTTTGAAAGGAGAAAAACTATGATCAAGCAACCTGACAGAATTCTCTATTACTTCTGCAGACCAAATCAATAGTTCGCAGTGACAAGAAAAATAGAGAACAAACCTTACAGATGTCTTTATTTAAAGAAAGGGGAAACAACAAGATCAATACATAAAAGATTCGACCAACCTGCTTTCCGCTTCCAAGCACACCCTTTCATTGGTTAGAATATAACATTGATCGTTGGAAGAGAACCTCGACCACTTTCAAACTTTCCATGCTTCTTCACCTTCATATCACCATCTGAAAGGGCATGTGAACACTTGAATTTGACCATCGCATCCAACCACGAGCCAGTTACAGTCGATTGATCTACAAGAAATAATCAGGTGTTCTTCGAGTTACATCAGGTTCCCCTCTCCTTGGAGCTGGCTCAAACTGCAACAGTCAAATCACAAGCCATGTTGGTAATTAACCCGCATTGCACCGAAATACAGAGAAAAGACCACTGAAAATTCATTGTCTCAGATTCTCGAGGATAACTAAATGTCAAAACAGGGCTGTCACACATATTGAAGGAGGAAGGAGGGAGAGAAGGGAACCTGGATAAATGTATGCTCTCTATTATCATCAACTTCCAGAATGGATGCCATATTCCCACAACGATAACAATAATTTGGTGCACTGAAAATTGTGACAACCTTTTGTTCCTGAGATAGATGTCAATTCGAACACGAAAACCCACTTCAACTAATAGCACAAGTGATAAACAAGTTAAATAATGTTACAAAAAAAAATTTACATGGGACCAGTTGTATCCCTCCATAACCAACTGATGAGCTCTAGCAATTAGGTTTAAGTTGTTGGTATGATTGAATTGCTCTGATATGTCCTGGAATAAGTACAGTCCATGGTACTGATGAGATTAAAGGAGATGGGAAAAAAACCTCCAATAAACAGATGAAGGTACCTGGCATTTACCTGGCCAAATGTGTATCCTGCACCACGGGGGGAGATACCCCAACCACATCGATCATCAGGGTCAGACCATAAAAGATCACACATGGGACCTTCATGTGGAACTTCTTGAACACGGTCAAAGTTTCTTATATTATCAAGGGTTTCAATAGAGGGGGACAGTCCACCATGCAGACAAAATATTTCTGATTCAACCTATTGATCAGAACAGAGTCATAATCAACTTGCAAGCAAAATAAACTCGATATAAGATGTGTTACAATTATCATCTGAAGTTGAAATTAACACGAGTTTCAACTCATGGTTCTTTTACAATATACTCCCACACAAATGTTGAGAAACCTGTACAGAAAGACCAAACTAAAACTTTTGTTGCATAAAACAGTATGCATTTCCCAATGGTTCGAGTATTGACAGATTTCAAATTGATAAAGAAGGCATTTACAATTGTCAGAAATGTTGACTAAGGGACCAATAAGCACGTCTGAAATTTGTTAGGCTCTTTATGCACTCATTGCTCCAAATACTCTTCTTCCCCTCTTTTATTTATTAAAGGCTAAATAAATAGTAGCTTTCGTCTCCAATTTATACCCTCTTTTACACTTCTACTCCCAACCTTTATTTCTTTGGTATTCTTACCAAAAACCTTTCACATATTAGCAGCCTCCATTCCCTTCGACAGTTTCCAGCCAAAATCGTCGTTGAGTGAGTGTAGAAAGACAAACATACCCTGAACTTCAAAATAAATACGATAAAAAAAAAAAATGAAGGAAACTAATAAAAGTACAAAAATAAAAATGTCTTCTTCTCCACACTGCCACCTACCATACCCCTAGCACCTCCCACCACCACAATGGATGTTTCAAAGCCATTCAGAAACCATAATGGATGTTTCAACAAAGTTCAATCTTTGATTTAATTCCCCATAAAAAATTGAAGGAAGCTCAGAAAAGAATTCTGACAAAATCAAACAAGAAAATGAAATTGAATTGAGATGGAAAATTAAGAATGCTAACTGCTGATTTGTGAACTTTCGAAATTTTAATGTACAGATAGGCAAGCTGATTATGGTATAGAAAAAGATAAAAAAAAAATGGAAGGAACATGGACAGCAGAAGCTGTGACGACAAAACAGAAACAAATGGCATTAATGGTTGTTTAGGTTCAATGTTCAATGGAGATCTCTATTTATAAAATTAGTGGTGGGTGGAGTTGAGATACATGTTAATTCTTCCACCAATTAATTAATTAATACACTAACTCACAACCACATTATAACCAATAAATTGTTGTCTCGATGCCCAAGTGATTGGTCAGTTTTTCACTGCAAATGTATGTGATTGAATAAGCTTCAAAATGGGTTTTGTTGTTTGGAAGCTTTCTCCCGAAGAAATAGTAGATGATTTGAAATGAAGAAAGAGAATGGATAGGAATGATGGATTTGGCTATTATCAAGGACACGCATTTTATTGTTGTATTCTCCAGATCTGTTAAAGGTAATTTGCATCCGGCAATGGACACGAAGCTCTACGGTGGTAGTTGGGGGCGGCATTAGAGAACTGATGGAATGTGTGTTTGTGGTGGGGAGAATAAAGGGAAGGGTGAAGGAGATGAATCTTATTTTTTATTTATTTTCTCTTTCTATTTACTGGTTTTTTATTTGAGTAAATGGGTAATTTTATCTTTCTACACTTGACAGTCATTTTGGATGGAAATCAGGTCTGCTAATATATGAAAGGTTGAGGGTAAGAATGCCAAGAAATAGAGGTTGGGGATAGAAGTGCAAAAGGTGGTATAGGTTGGGGATCGGAGTAGCAATTTAGCCTTTTTAAAGAGAATGATTTACAAATATATACACTTTCTGACTTCAGTCAACCAATATAGCAATTTGCATGTGATGTCCTCCTTTACAGGAACGCAGATGGTACTAATCAGCAACTAACTTTTCACAGATATTATGAATAAAGAAAATTAATTTATTTGAAAACAAAATACATCAACATATGAAATTCCAGTTACTAGAAAATTTTACTAACCAATGCAGTCAAAGGGAAGTAGTCAAATAAGTCAGTGAAAGTCTTCCAAACATTAGCATTTCCATACCTATACATCAAACAGCAATTTTCAGTTTATTAATGACAAAATGCTGAGAAAAAGGCAGGAACAGCTTTATATAAAGAACTCTTAGACTATATAGTGTCTAAAAGACCGTGGTATTAAAAATTGCATCGCGAAACTCAGTAAAAAAAATGTTAAATAATCTAAGAATTATGCATGTAGCATCCCAATCAGGGAATGGTAATTTAGGTAAAATTCCAAGACAAGTTTGTATTTCAATTAGTCAAATTTGTTAAATTTGTGACTTGGATTTTAACATCCCAGGTCTTGTTCAGACAGACAAGCCATGAAGATGAAATGACATTTTACCCACGGTTAACTGCTATAATCTTCCCCCCACAATAATGTTTAGTTAAAAACAGAGTATTATATAGAGGTTTTGCTTCTTTTTATGAATAATATTTTCAGTTTGCTGTACATGAACATGAAAGGAAGATTACAAATAACCATCTTCTGACAAACTCAATAGATTGTATTTTAGTGATTATGAAACACACAACACCCAATTTATTTTGTCCTCCGTAAATTATCAGAAGAAAGAGGGAGATACTGCGTGCTTAAATTAAAAAGAAAATTTCTGTAGTATGATGGTAAAATATAGATCAAGTTGAAATCGGAAATCAGACAGGACATCAAGAACTCACTTCCGCAGGCATTCATCATAAAATCCATAGACCTGTGTAATCTGAAAGCAGAAAAGGAAACTAATATTTAGTTTTGGCATTCAAAACAAAGCTCAAGCCACTCATTCAACTAAAGAGGAAAAAGAATTAAGAAATAAAATGCCCAATCATGGCAAAGTGAAAACAAGGTTTAAAAGGCTCAATCGGGTACCAAGGCATTTCACCTATTTGAGATAAGATGTAAGCCCCAAGGCATTTTGAGGCACGAGTCTCAAGAGAAGCTAATAAAGTAATTCAAAAGAATATAAAATACATATATAATGCTCATCAACCAACCATAAACCATCTTAAATCCATAATGAAACAAATTTACAAAAATGAGAAAAAAACCAAAGAAAACACGAAACCCCATATAACTTTCTAGGTCGTAGAAAAAAACCCCACGAGGCTGAGACCAATAACAAAAGGCCTAAAAAAGAAGAGAGAAACAAGTCATGCATTAGCCACCCCGAGGCAAGAGCCTCGGTGAATCAGGACATAAGCCATGGAGAAATGGCATGTAGAGTGTAAGCTTTAAGGCGTTTAATGAAAGTATCGTGTGAGGTGTGCATCAAATCACAAAGTCTTGAAGAGGTAAGCCTCAAGACATAAAGCCTTGAACAACTTTTTTAAAGATGATACAAATATTAATTCCTTCAATCATCCAGTTCCAAGGATCTCCATCAAAGCCGGTCCTGAGGAGAAGCCCACGAGGCCGCCGCCTCAGGCCCAGCTCTTTAGGGAGCCAAAAAAAATTTATGTTTCCTTTTTTCTTTAAACCTGCTTTTTAACCGAAAATAAATTACTCATAGGCCCGAAATTAAAGCCACAGAGGCCCTACATATCCTTAGTCCCTTACCGACCCAATTAAAATCTCACAGGCCAATCCACAATTTTTTTAAACCAATTGAACTTCTCCATTACGTATTCTAAATCAAAAATTGAGGGTGTTCGATCTTGGTCTGCCATTGGTTCTCCTTATTCTCAATTTCTCATCCATCTTCAGTTTACCCGAAGATTTTTTTCCCCCCAACTTTTTGGCTATATAAGTGATAACAGTAGATAATAATCCCCTTTTTTTTGATTGCATATAATTCTAATATTCTATGAATCTGTACACTCTCTCTCTATCTTTGCCTCTCTATCTTTGACTGGCGGTATATGTGTATGTATAAATTAATTGTAATTTGTATATATAATTGATTTTTAGTTTCTTATGTTATTGTCTTATTGACTTATGATTTATGAATTTGGCTTTGGTTTATGAGGGATTATTGTGCTACATTACTTGAAGAAAATGAATTGTTGTTTTCCAAATGTCTGCATCACTCACAAGATTTTGCTAACCATACCAGTTGCAGTTCCATCAGTAAAAAGGAGTTTCTTCAGGTTGAAATTGATCAAGACTTGTCTTTGATCAACTATGTCACAGCAAAGATTGAATAAATTGGCCATATTATCCATTGACAAAGAAACGATTGAACAATTCGACCATCCAAAATTGATTGATATTTTTACATCTGAAATTGTAAAACTAGTTGTATTTAAGTGATTGTTTAGAACATTTTTGCATTGTTATTTGATTGTAATATAAATATTTTTCATATTTTATTTTATTTGTTGTTTTATTGTTAATTTTAAGTTAACAAATTTAGTTCCATAAAACTCTTATAAATGGAAAAAAAATGATTGTTTGCTACAGTTTAGGAGCTCAAGTTCTGAAGTTCATCCCAAACCCAGCGAAACACGGATATGGCAATGAACCCCATCAACAAAGGCAAACACAACAAAATTTGATGAATTAATTATGTAACAAATAACACCAGACCAAGTATAGTCTTTCAAATAATAGCTAACTAATACTAAAATTAACATTTTGGCCCCTACTTAAGCTTGATGAACCCCTCAATGTTAACTTCAACTTCATGAAAATGGACCTGGCTGTCATTTACCAAGCAACCCACAAAAGCAAGCTCAAATCTAATTTGACAAAAAAAAGGGCTCAAACTAATTTAACTATTTACTTGCTTTGCAAAGAAAAAAATACAAGAAATTGAATGTTTTGTATCATAATTGCAGGTGACATAACCGCATAAAAATGTGGAGGTACACCACAAAATCAACAATAGAATGGGAACCATGCAGTTATCACATAATAATAATAATAATAATAATAGTAATAATAATAATAATAATAATAATAATAATAATAATAATAATATCAGACATTAATAGATAAGCTGTAGAAGCGAATAATTTCAATCAAATCAGTTTTTTAGCAATAAGTCGTGACCAGGTTCATAAATTTCGATCGGATCAGTAGAGAGATCTTTTGGATCAGATCGTTACATCGGATCGAGGGTAGTAAGATCATAGTAATTAATAATGTATAACACTGAAAAAGGATAAAATAAAAGTTCTAGGAACAAATTAACAACTATAAGTCAATAACTAACTCAAAACAAACAATAAAAATTAAATAATCAAAGTTTACATCTACTTTATAAAGGTCCACAACACCTTTTTGTCAAAATAACAATTCAGGCATGATATTAAAAATGTCTTACTAAGGTCTTTCCGAGCTTCTCTTCATGCAAATCTATCAATAAAGTCCAACCATGGCTTGGTTGTGGACGAACCTGTATCCTCCTTTTATGTTATTAATTCACTATCAGAAGAGATATCATCGAAACAACTCTAAATCATTCATTTTTCAGATATTGCACTAGTAATATTTCTTGTAGCAATCCTATACTATCCAAGTGCGATCCTACACGATTTTGTACGATTCTATAAGATATTGTAGCGATTCTGTACATGATCAGAATTGTTTTGCCTCTTTAGGATCGTAGATCTGATAACTATGGTCATGAGAATCATCATTTTTCATTTCATTGGCATGACATCAAAATGAAAAAGTATAACCATACTTCCAAAACAGTTTTTCACTGAAACCAAAACGGGGATAAGAAGTAAATGAATACCTGTCTACTTTCATGATTTCCCCTAAGAATAGTAATCCGTTGAGGATACCGCACTTTCAGAGCCACTAGAAGCTGGATAAAGTAAGCATATTAGTGTCTTCCACAATGTCACATATGAATTCATTACTAAAATGCAAACTACAGAGGCTCTAATATAATCAAATATATCTGAGAGATGATAAAAGAAAATACAAAAAGAAAAGGAGTGAAAATGAAGAAGAAAAGAGCTGCATAATTATTGTAACCTGAATTATAAAAGCAAATTTGTGGCATTGCAACATACATTTATTGTTTAGCTTCTACTTACAGTGACAGTTTCAACTGAATAATACCCACGATCTACATAGTCTCCCATAAATAGATAATTTGTATCTGGACACTGTCAATAAGACAATTGAACTGCATTAGAATGCTGAAGGTGCAGATCTTCCATGTAGACACATCTAACCATAAATTCACTAAAAGTAACAGCTAAATGTGAAGACAATGAACTCAAGAGAGTTGATACTTCAATGAATTAGATAATCTAAATGAAGACATGATGTATGAACTCAGCAGTAAAAATATTCCAATAACCATTAGTATATTGGCTTACAAAAAGAACCAGAACTACAAATATATATATATATATGTATGTATGTATGTGTATGTGTGTGTGTATGTATGTATGTATGTATTTGTATGTATGTCTGTATATATATATGTATGTATATATGTATGTGTATATATATATAGGTCCCATCTTGCTGAGATCTTATTTCTGTGTNAAAGACACAACCCATTTTCATATATATATACATATATATATATATATGTATATATATATATATGTATATATATATATGTATATATATATGTATGTATATATGTATGTGTATATATATATAGGTCCCATCTTGCTGAGATCTTATTTCTGTGTCATATTCAGGGATAAGGCCCTGCTTCTGTATTTATATCTAATAAATTCACAGGGACTGGAAGGGGCCCGGTGGGCTGAAAACAAATTGAGAGAAGAATTATGAGATAAACAATTTGAAAGTAACAGAGTTCAGGTCAGAGCAACTTCAAACTTCAGTACTACCATTCACCAAAATTATTCCATCCTATGATTCCTAACTCTACTTATAAAACTATGGGCCTGCTTGAGCCCCATTTTTTGTACAAAATACATTTTGGAATGGTAGATTGATGGAGAATGTGTGGTTAAAAAATAAGAAAAAGTTTTGAATTTGCGTGCAATATTATTTTATCAAAGAATGTGTGATTGAAAAGATGAGAGGAAAAAATATATTTTGAAAAAAATAGGGATCAAATAAGGGCTAAGAACATCTAGTCATTAAAGGGTGAATATCAAGCTTCAAGTATGAATCCAGATATTGGATTGATTGAATATCAAGCTTCACGATATTTCAACATGACACGGTGTACACCTCTTTCAACTCTTTTCTTTCTTTACGTGGTAACGTTTCATAAATACAAATTAGTGTTAAAAGTGGAGTACACGAAATTCTGAGTAGTCAACAATATAAAAAATTGAAGTGGTTAAATTTCTGATTGTCTGATCCAAACAACTTTAAGAGGATTTCAGCTCATTTAATTATGACTGCACGTAAGGGTTGCTGCCTATCTAAAGAGAAACTACAAAATGCAAAACAACCAATGAGAAAGGAGTCCTTATGCGCTAAAAACATGATTTCAGAACAAAAATAGAATCATGAATGAGGAAAGTGCAGTATATACCTAGCAGCATATCTTTTTTATTTCCAAAGATTCACTTCCCCTAGCTCAAGACAAATAGAAAAATGAAATGCTATAGGCTACCAAAGATACCTTCCCTCCAATGCGGAAAAGTTCAGCAAGATCGTGAAATTGCCCATGTATATCCCCACAAATTGTCACGGGGCTTTTGACAGGCTGCATTCCAGGAGCAAAGAAATCACTTAAGCACATCTTATTACGCAAGTTCCCATATACACTACATATAAACAACAAATTACTAAGCTCCGGTTTGGTAGGGATTAAAATCTAGATTTTAATTTAAGTCAAAGTCAACAATTAGTTTTAACCGCATATTTAATGGGATCCAAACTTTTGGACCACACATTTCATCAATTTTTATCAAAATCTAATAAAAAACT
>CAIGRK010220835.1:0-10079 GCA_903798315.1 Fraxinus greggii
TTCTATTTTCAAGAAACTCGATTTAGGAGATGCTAAAGCAACAACAGTGACTCTGTAGCTGGCTAATCGATACCTTTTCTACCCAACAGGGATTATAGAAGATGCAATGATTGAAGAGGAGAAATTCATCTTCCCAGCGGATTTTCTTATCCTTGACATAGAGAAAGACAAAGATGTACCACTTATACAAGGCCGACCATTCTTAGCTACTGGGATAGCACTCATCGACGTATAGAAGGGTCAATTGATTTTGAGGATCGGCGAGGAACAAGTTGCTTTTAATATCTTCAAGGCCATGAAATTTCCCACTAAGTCAGATAGCTGTTTCCAGATTGATGTAATTGAAAACGTGGTCCAAGATACATTTCTGCTACACAACTTGTTAGACGCATATGAAGCACGTATCGTACATTCCCAATCTACTCACTCTGATTCTCTTATGATTGAGATGTGCGAGGGTTTTGGAAACTAACCTATCTGTTCAACAGCATCCAAAGTTGGAGCTTAAGCAACTACCACCTCATCTTTGTTATGCTTACTTGGAGAAATCT
This sequence comes from Fraxinus greggii, assembly GCA_903798315.1. Classification (NCBI taxonomy): domain Eukaryota; kingdom Viridiplantae; phylum Streptophyta; class Magnoliopsida; order Lamiales; family Oleaceae; genus Fraxinus; species Fraxinus greggii. The sequence goes on from CAIGRK010220835.1 coordinate 552, forward strand.
TCTACACTTTCGGTGATTATTTCGAGCTCAATCAGTGAGATGGAGGAAGAGAGACTACTACAGGTACTCTAGAAAAATAAAACAGCAATTGGATGGTCTATCATGGATATCAAAGGGATCAGCCCTTCACTTTGCATGCACAAGATTCTCATGGAGGAGAATTTTAAACCCTGTATAGACGGTTAGAGAAGTCTAAACCCGATCATGAAGGAGGTGGTTAGGGCTGAAGTAATAAAATTCCTAGACATCGAAATCATTTACTCGATATCAGACAGAGCATGGATCAATCCAGTCCAGGTTGTGCCTAAAAATGGTGGTATTGCGGTGGTGCAGAATGAGAAGAATGAGATGCGAACTGTCACATGCTGGAGAGTGTGTATTGATTACCGAAAACTCAATGCTACTACTAAGAAGGATCACTTTTCCCTTCCATTCATTGATCTGGTTCTAGAACGGCTAGTAGGACATTCACATTACTATTTTCTTGACGGATACTCTAGATATAATCAGATCCTAGTAGCACTTGATGATCAACAAAATACCACTTTCACTCATCCCTATGGTACATTTGCTTAACATAGGATGCCCACGGATGCCATTCGGTTTGTGCAATACTCCTACTACCTTTTAGTGTTGCATGATGGCGATTTTTTCTGACATAGTGGAGAAATTCATAGCAATTTGATGAATGTTTGGAGCATCTGTTTGGTATTACTGTGGTGCAGGGAGACCAACTTGGTATTGAACTCGGAAAAATGCTACTTTATGGCTCAGGAGGGTATTGTGTTGGGACATTGTATTTCAGCTAACGGGAGAGAGGTGGACAAAGTGAAAATTTAGGTTATTGAGAAATCACCGCCACCTACATTAGTTAAGGGTGTTCGGAGTTTTCTTGGGCATGTTGGGCTTTATAGACGGTTCATTAAAGATTCTAGAAGATCAAAAAGTCTCTGTGTAACCTACTGACAAAGGATGTCTCATTTAACTTCTTTCAAGAGTGTCTTGTGGCTTTCAACACGTTAAAAGAGAAGCTGACTTCAGCACCATTGATCATAGCACCGGATTGGAGTTTACCATTGAATTAATGTGTGATGCTAGTGATTACGCGGTGGGGCAGTATTGGGATAGAGGAAGAGTATGATATTTCACATGATTTACAACAGAAACAAAACATTGACTAATGCCCATTAAAACTATGCCACTACAGAGAAGGAACTATTAGCGGTGGTCTGTGCCTTTGACAAATTTTGATCATACATTGTGGGATTAAAGGTCATAGTTTACATTGATCATGTAAAAAAAAATTGGAATTAAAGGTCATAGTTTACATTGTGTGAAAAAAAATTGATTTTTTTGTGAAATTTTCATTTAGTTACTTTTAGTTTCTATGTGTTTATTTTCTAGTACTAGATTAGAATTTTGTGTGGGTTAGATAATGTTGCCAGCTATGATATTGAACATTGGACTAGGTATGAATTGTGAATAATGAAAATAATGCACTATTAGATTAATCAAAGTTTGTTTGTGTAAAACTCAACATTTTCTATGCGCAATACTCATGTTTAACATATTGAATTGGTGATTTGGTTCATTATTTAGAGAATAGTTGAACACACAAAATAAATTCAAAAATAACCTCTATTGTATTAATCCATAATCCAAATATAGAGTAGGTTGGAGATGGTTGAACTATTATAAGGGAACATGCAGATAAGTAGGGATTCCATGCATGAAAATTATCTTATGTGGATCGTCTAAAACCAATAAGACAAAGATGAGGTGAAAGTTTTAAGTTAGATGTTAGTTGTAAAAACTGGATGTCTAAAAGAAAAGGGGCATAGCACTAGTCTATGTATGAATAAAAAGAATAAAAGCTTCTTTTAGAGTTTGTATAACTCGAGTGATTAAGCATGTGAGGGTGGTTGAAAACCTGGTGCCCTATGGTCATCTGACTTGGGAATTGTCGACCTAAAACTCGCTATATGGATTATACAAAAAGCAAATGAGAAGATATTTATTTATTTGAAAAAAAAATGAGTCATGAAAAAAAAGCAATTACATTGATTAAGCCCCAGACATTCGGTCAATAGAACTATGCCTTTAATAGAGGCAAGTAACTTAGTCTAGTCTTAAAGGTTAATGCAATAAAAAATATAGGAGAATCTCGACTTGTTGAAGTTTGAACTTGTAATAGTAAGATCTAAATAATGAAAATAGTGCACTATTACATTAATCAAAGCTTGTTAGTGTTAAATTTAACATTTTCTATGCACAATACTCATGTTGACATATTGAGTTGGTGATTTGGTTCATTATTTAGAAAATAATTGAACATAGTACATAAACCCAAATAACCTACATCGTATGAATACATGATCCAACTGTAGGGTAGTTTTGAGATGGTTGAGTTGCTATAAGAGAATATTAAGATGAGTAGAGATTCCATGCATGATACCAACTTTTGTGGATTGTCTAAAACCAATGGGAAAAAGATGAGGTGAAAGTTTTAAGTTAGAGGTTAGTTGTAGATATGGATAGCCTTAAAACTTTTTCAAAAATTAACTTAAAATCAAACACGTAATTACAAGATAGATGGATTCAAATATCAAACATGAATATGAAAGCAATAAGTGAAGAGGGATAGAGAGTGCAAATAATATAATTATGGAGGTTCGATCCAACACAATGATCTACATCCTCCGTTACCAAGCTCTCCGACACGAACAAGACCAATTTTATTATTTTGATTGACTTGTGGTGCAATCCAATCCTTTACAAAGCTTCCGGTGACTTACAAGTAACGAGAACCGATCTTTTTACAACGTTGAACTTTTTGGGACCTCAACACCACCCATAAGTTTATGGAGAATTGAATTTACAAATTGAAAACATCTCTGTTGATAAATGATATAATCACAATTTAAGTATCAAGAGAGAAATGAGTGTTAATAGATAGCAATGAGTGGAGCTCAAGTGTTAGTTTTAAAACAACTTTGATGTGTTGATTGATTTTCAAGAATTGATTTAATCAAAAGTTTTTCAAAACAAAATGATTTGATAATAATAAATAGAATGAGAAATAAATGCTACTTAGCTAAAAATAATCTCACTTTAATTTTTATTTTGTTTACAACTTTGTAATTTTTGCTTGTCATATTTACTTGATATTTTAAGGTAAGTAGTTCTTAGTATGATTGAAAATTAAGTCATAGTCCTTCCCTTAAAAGAAAATATTTTTCATGCAAAAACGTTTTATGAAATGAGTTTTTCTTGTGCATCAAAATCCTTTCCTTGAGCTTTCAATGTGTCACTGCTAAGAATTAAAGTGTTTTACTTTTACAAATGAGCTAAAACTTATAGTTCCAATATCTTCGATTGATTTGGCGTGAGTGCTTGATTTGTTACCCGATTTGAAATGGCGTAAAATTTGTCTCCAATTGTTTTGGTGTGAGTACTCGATTGTGAATGATCGATTTCCATCTTGAGCTTTCTTGATTGACAACTTTTCGTTGAACTGTTTTGTCTCCAATTTGATTAAGTTCGTAACATGTAACACTAAAGACTTAAATATAAATATTAGAGATAAACATACTCTGTTTGTTATAATCAAAATATAAGATCAACCATATGTCAATATAAACTGGACGTCTAAAAGAAAATGGACATTGCACTATTTTTTGAAAAAATAAAAGCATCTTCTCGAGCCTGTGTAACTCGAGTGATTAAGCCTATAAGGGTGGTTGAAAACCTGGTACCCTATGGTCATCTGACTTGGAAATCATCGGCCTAAAGCTCGTTACATGTGTTATATAGAAAGAAAATGAGAAGATGTTATATACACACACATTTGTATCTGACCTAAGAGAAGGTAATGAATAGAATTGAAAACGTTCAACTATATATATACACCCCTAGGACAAATAAAAATGAGTGAAAATGATAAGTTTGGGGGGTGTGCATCTCTCAAGCGAAGTAAGGAAATATTTGACTGCTATGGGAAAGGTTTAGAGCCAATCATGAACTTAATATGTTGGCATGAGTTTGCACATACACACACGTCAAGTATGCATGTAACAAGTGGAGATCGATTGATTTTGCACTGTTGAATTTTTACATTTAGTTTATTACAAAATTCAAATCCTGAGATACGACAGGTTGTCAAATCATGTTCTATGTGGAATTAAGTTACAGTTTTGTTTGAGGACAAACAATAGTTCAAGTTTGGGGAGTTGATAAGTGCACTTTACACACTTAGTTTAGGTCACAAACATGGGTAATTGTTAATAAATATGTGGAATGCTTAATTTGATGTAATTTGTGTTTTGCAAGATAACAATGATGAATATGGCGGAAATTAAGAGAAAATGGAAAAATGACTAAAATGAAAGAAAACAAAAGTTCAGGGACTAATGTGAAAATAATCGAAAGATGACCGGAGGAGAAATTGAAGATGTGAAGATGGCGAGATCTAATTGAGCATTGGAATGACACATTAGAAGAAGAAGACATGGGAAAAGAGGTCGAGATTGGCGAGACAGAGTTCAAGGACAAAAAACATAAGAAACTTGTAGATTTACATCGCTACTCGGTCGCATAGTCCGATTCAGCAAAAATAATGAGGGCGTTCAAATCTTATATGTGGTCCCTTGCGGTCACATACTATAAAACTTTGGCGAATTTTTTAGCTTCCTTGTATGATTGAAACACTTATGGAAACAATATCATGGTCGTGTATTTAAACCCCAGAGCCGTCCAGAATGAAGGAGAACACATTTATCAGGATTTTGGTAGAGAAAAGAGGCACGAATGAGAAAAGAAACATTACGAAGCGAAGATTTAATTCAAGAATCGAATTGGTGATGTCGTTCTTTATTGATTTTTCTGATTTTCTTTGTTCCACCATGTTAGGATAGATTAATTATGTACTAAGGTTAGATGAACTATGTATTGTGATTCTTAAACTTTAATTTTACAATTCTTGACACCAAAAACACGTTTTGGATATTTGAATGATTTATTTGAATTTCGTTTCTCCATAATTATTGTATACCTAATTGTGTGAGTTTGGTGGCTTATTTCATGCATTTGAAAGAAGGGAAATAGGTTCAATGTGGTATATAAATCATCATAGGGTCCGATAGAGAATAAAAATATACCGCTATGCCCTATGTGAATCTTTAATTCACAAACACCCATGTATTCTTGCATGTTCGCATCTGTCATAGAGTTATAGTTGGGTTACATATTAGAATATGTTTAACTTTACTCAAGAGAGACTGTTAAATAATTTAGTAGCTTTGATTCTTCAATATTCGTGAGTCAATGTGTAGAATTAGGTTTATAGAAGACTATTATATAAAGATTCGTGATCCTAGTACATTCAACATACATTAGAAAAACTTCATTTGCATTCAATATCAATTTCATTTGGTTAAATTCATCACTCATATTGCATTCGTATTATCATTGTCGTTAGAAGTTCATCGTAATAAACAACTTATTTTTATTATTTCGGTTAAGGTCACGATAATTTGAATTGGAACTAATCAATCCTCGTGGGACAATACTCGAACTCGAAAAGTCCACTTTATTACTTGTAACGAACAGTACACTTGCGGTGATTTTAATTCGAACTTATTTTGGTGAACAAGTTTCAATCCCTCGAATATTTCTAGAACATACTTGAACCTCACATTGTATTATTGTATTCATAATTATGTTCTATACCCTAAATGGTTAAACACAATTGTCTAATTGGTGAATACAATATCAATATTGGCCAAAATAATATTTTTTTCCTACTCGAATCCTTCAACTTTAAATCAACTATTTTCTGGACATGTCCCATCAAACTGAATAAACCATAGTCTTTGGCAACTGCTAAAGTAGCAACACTAGAATAAAATATCAATAAACAATCAAAAGTCATAAGGGTATATATGATGTTATATAAATCTTAAGGTCACACAATGAGTATGTAGGGATTCATTCACTCATTTAATCCATGTTGGTCGTAAAAGCACACATGTTATGAAACACATGCTATGCTGTTTTGTCCCTTTCTTACAGCGTATGTCATGTTCTTTATAAAAAAAATAATGTCGTATAGATCCTAGTTTAGGTATTCTTCGATATCTAAATTGAGTTCTCCTTATATTCTTTCCTCTAGGCAATCTCAAATCAAGAACTCGTTCTGGCTACTAAACAAGTTTAATGGATAGCAAAATCCATTTCGATTACTTGTTGTAATCTCATATGATATCTCATCAAGGAGATCGAATCATGTACACAACATGATTACTTTATCTCATCTCAGAACACTTCAAACTGTCTGAGATGATTATTTGTATGAGTGAACCAATCTCAACTTGTTCGACAAAATTTATACGTGCATGCAAATCATTATCTCATAACCCCAACAATAGATTACACATGAACTCAAAATTGTTTATCTATGGGCACACATAACTCAGTCAAGGGTTTTATGATATACTATGTATCATATTCTACTCAATTCTAAAGATTTGACCTTACCAACAGTATATTTGTAAACATTTTCAAAGTAGATTACATATTGTTGTTTACATAGATATATCAGAAAGATACCTTCTTTGCTAATGTCTCTCACATAAATACCATCGAGTGTTTCACTCCATTCTAACACTTGAGATCATCAACACATGAGATAATTGCATAATTATCATGGATTTCATATTCTAAACTAGTATCATTAGATGCCAAATACATCTATACTAAATAATTTCTTCAACTGCCAAGATATATACTATAAGATATGCCTCTTGCTTTTCTATATAGCAAGATTACAAATGTCTAATAATTTTTATGCTCGAATAATTCTCATTTTTGGTCGACATTTGCATATCTATTCCAATCATAAGTTATTCTTTCGACAACGAACAATATAAATGACAACATCACCCTTCAGGTATTTCAATGCTCTCTCTAAGGATAACGTTGGTGCATACTAACTAGATCCATGACATGACAAATTTAGGACAAGTATATATCATAGCATACTTTTAACCCCTAAATGTACTAGATATGATTATCAGGATATTTCTTTTTGCACTTAGAGTCTTTGAGCATTTATGAAGGCTCATATGGTTGCATTCCGATATAAGAGTATTAACTGGGTAGCAACTCTATAATTGAAAATAATCTAGAGTTTTTACAGTATAAAACTCTTGTGACAGAGAAAAAAGGCTAGAATAAACTTTATAACACAAAACATACAATATGCTAAACCCATGTCATTTGTTTCAAAGATTGAGGACAATCATTTCAAAACGGTGTCATTACATTCCTTCTCATGCTAAGCCATACACATGTCATCAATATCAAAATTAGAATTACAGCATACCATCAGATCTTTACATAAATACAGTATTTTCACCCACATGACGAAATTTTGTACAAGATTTAAACCATGTTAAAACTCAAGTATCACTATCAAAAGATAACTATATTAGGCCCTGAGTGTAACTATAAAGTTACCACGATACTAAAAAGCCTAAATTGATTCATGTGGATCTCTTTAATTAATTCTCAACTGAAAATAAAAATATAGTCTCTGTATGTATTTGGTATAACTTTAAATTTAAACATACTTTATGGCTAGAATTAACATACAGAAGTGAACCCTACTGACATGAAAAAAATTATCTAACTCAATAAACTCATATTAGTATAACATTTTTCCAAGAAAAAANTGTTAAAACTCAAGTATCACTATCAAAAGATAACTATATTAGGCCCTGAGTGTAACTATAAAGTTACCACGATACTAAAAAGCCTAAATTGATTCATGTGGATCTCTTTAATTAATTCTCAACTGAAAATAAAAATATAGTCTCTGTATGTATTTGGTATAACTTTAAATTTAAACATACTTTATGGCTAGAATTAACATACAGAAGTGAACCCTACTGACATGAAAAAAATTATCTAACTCAATAAACTCATATTAGTATAACATTTTTCCAAGAAAAAAAGAGCTTTATCTATCATAAACTCATTAGTTTCCCACTTAGTTTTCAAGAACCTAAATGTTCTCAATAAACTTAATGACCAATTAGAGTGTCCACCATATTCTAGATTAGGTTGAAATTCTATACTCCACATATATGCTTCATTCGATATTCCTCTTTATACTCATACAAGCAAGGATTGAATTATTGAAAATAGATTGCTCCCATTAGGAAACAGATTACGCCCACTTGAATCATAAGCTTTAAACAACCCATTTGTAGTCAAAACTGATTCATCAATATAAATAATATTAATTTCAATAATATTCTCCAAAATTTTCTCCTTTACTAGAAAAAATGTCAACTATCACATCCTAATGTAAGAATTCGCAACATACTTAAACATTAATTAAGGGTCAAGAATCCTTCTTGAAAGAATGAATTCCAATATTTGTTGAATGATAGGCTCACCTAGGTTTCCAAACTCCATACCTACAATTTTTTTGCACTCCAATGGTTCCAATCTCATTAATATGGATGTGAATTACTAACTATATTCTAAGTGCCAAATTTTGTGAGGTTTAGTGCCAAACTAGTGGTTCTAAGAGCTTTTCAAATTTGCTGATATTTTTCATACGAATTTCATCACATTTTTCTTGCCATCTTTTTCCTCTATTTTTCTTTAAATAATAATTAAAGGCTACATGGGAGTTAATAGAGGTTATTTGAAGTTGTAGGTTTGAATCTCAAACTCAAACCACTCCCTCCAACTATTTTAATGTCTCGTGGGTCGGATCACCTCACATGGGTGACCCATGATCCATATTTTCTAACATTAAGAATACCAGAAATCTAGCTCTCAAAAACATTTTGATTCACGCATGATTATAGAGAATTTGGACTTATTGATTTTAAATATCAAATATCGAGAATACAAGAGGTTGAAAAACTCCAAAATCTATAAGGACTTGTTTGATTGTAGGAACGAAACTTGCATTGAGAGAAAATAAATTGCTTAGAACTTATTTGCATGAAAATTATGAATTAAATATGTTTGGTTGATTTAATTTTCAACTTAGAAAATATTATACTTATCAATCTTTTATTGGAGGTTAGATGAGAGACATAGGAGTAGATGAGAGAGTGAATTGCCTAAAAAATAAAAGCTTACAGTTTACTAAAGAAAATATTTTCCTTACTTCGGAGAAAAATTTGGTCACATGACCAACTTTTGGAAAATATTTTTCCTGTAAAAGAATGTCAATCAAACACCCCAAAAGTAGGAACTTGGGGTGAAAAAGAGCGTTTTTCATGAAAAATAAAGTCAACAAAAACAACCTAATTTCAATTCCAAAACAACTTCCTGCCATTTGTTAGAATGCATAACGTATATTGCTTATCAAATAGTCTACTTATCTTCATAATATAGTTAGAATATATGCTGGATTTGTATATACCTCATAAGGGAACTGGCATATCATCCAGCTGTACATCTAGTAGGTTCCATTGCACATGGTTAGGTGCACAAATATTCCTTCTG
>CAIGRK010220861.1:0-11545 GCA_903798315.1 Fraxinus greggii
AGAAATTTCTTATAATTCACGTCAACGGTCAACTGGAAACAGAGATTGAATGAAGAGATAGATGTAGAATTACCGGATACGGGCAGATCGACAATTATTCCTTCGATTTTCAGAATTGAAAAGCCCCTTTCTTCAAATCCCTAATTTCATTAGATGAGCAAGCCGAGTATATGAAAAACGGTTTCACGTGTGCAGTCTTTATATTCCACGTGGATTGAAGGAGAAAATAAAGGGGGATCTATTTTCATCTCCGATTTTTATATATTCATCCACCTTTAAAAAAATATTTAGTAAAAGTTTTAATCTTCATCTGCGTTTGGGCTTTTGCAAAAAGCCACAGTCACAAAATTGTAACTATTGGATGATTTCTCAGAAGAACCAAAACTAGACAAGCACCTTTGTTAACTATAAAAAAATGTGAGTTTTAAAAAATAATTGTTTTGTAAAAAGCGACGACAGTTCACGAGCTTGTTTTAATTGGCTGCATTTCTTCTTCTTTTTGTCTTCGTCTTCATCAAGATCTCTAGTTTATCACGTGTAGTTCGGTATATTGATAGTTTGCCCATTCTTTTTTCAACGTATGGTAGCATCTTGATAACTTGTAAATTATTGAGATAGAGGAATTTTGAGGGCAGAAAATGGGGATATTTGTATTGGAATTTGGTGTGGATATATAGTTTTAAATGAATGAATTTAATAAGGTTAATATTGGAATAAATATGGATGAATATAGTATTTTTTTTATAAAATTTAAAATTTTAATAGGGATGAACTTAGATTGATACATATATATATAAAACAAAATAATTTACCCTCTGTTTGACAGTGATTTTTGTATGGGATAAGTTTTTAAATAGTAAATTTTTGGAGCACGCGTGATTATAAAATAGAAAAAAGTTTTAAATTTATGTGAAAAATATTTTATTATGAGGATGCGTGGTTGAAAATGAGTATAAGTCACACATTCACATAATAAAATATTTTGCACGTGAACTACAAAATTTTCTTCACTTTTTAATCGCTCATTCTTTAAACAACACTATTTAAAATATCATATTTAAAAATAATGACCATCAAACAGAGAATAAATAGCGTCACTCTTTTTTATTTTCGGTTTCTCTGTTTGGGGTGTATACTGTGTGGAGGAGAAATTACATTATGCCCCTTTTTGGTATGGTTAAAAATTATATTTTAAGTAGATTTTGATAAATTGATAAAGCACTTAGTTAAAAAAATTTGTTAAATAAATCTTATCCATGGACTCAGTTTTACATATGGTAACTAAAATTTGAGCAAAATTTTACATTGTTACTAAAAAACATTTTATTTTTTTTACTTATTTAGTCCCTATAGTATTTTCTGTCACACTTGATTTATGGGTAGCTCAATCCAAAATGTCAATCAAAATAAGAAAAGTTGCTTCACTTTTTAAATCCCCCACCCTACCCCAAAATGCAAAGAAAGTTCAACATATACCAATTAAATTTTACTCCGTATAATTATACAGATCATGTAATCTACAAGTAGAATCTTATTTCCAAAATACTTGCTATATATTTTTCTCAAAACAACGATATGATGTTTACTGAAATTCACTAACATTTACTATAATGTCTTAACTTTTCCTTAATGTATAGTTTTTATTTGAGATATAGCACGTGCTTCCTTTAGCGATCCGTTTCTTAGATGTTTGTACACATCAACATTTAACTAATATCAAGTCATTTTGAACTTTATTTTTCTGACATAGTAACTAATAGTACGATGTTAATTAACTCAAGTATTCTAAAAGGCATGAAAAGTCGTCGCCTAAATGCGCCTTGTTGTGACAATTTATTGGGCTTATTTACCTTAAAAATGATCTTGTGCTTTCAATTCTCACTTTTCTAGTTTATTAAGGAGACTTGAAAATTTTAATTTTTAAGTAATAATAGTATTTATGATTTTAATTATTTTGTATGCATTGATCTATTTATTAATAATGGTCGTAGAATCATGAAAATAAGAGAACGCCTTTTACGCAACCTTGACATTGTTCTCGTCACATCTTATCCACTTTAGAACACTAAATTAACCTTAGTGACTATATGAGTCTAAAAATACTTCAAGGACCAATGATATAATGCTAATTAACTTTATTGTCCTAATGAGTTAGAAAAATACTTTACTTGAAATTTTACACAAACTTCATTTACCATTTATGAAATTAACTTCTTGATCATGTATTCAACATGAGATCTATTGACAATTAGCTATAAAGTTAAACTTAACAAGGATGTATAATTCAAAAAATGCAAGAACAAACAAATCCTATATCCACATTATATTAGTGAACCATAATTTATCAAGCTCTCATCAACTCATATACTATTATTGATCAAAACTTAATTCAGATCGTCGGACGCAACTCTAAGTAGCAAGTCAATAAAAAAAAATTCACTTTTTAAACCCTAACACACCCACCCTACAAAAATGATATAAGCGCTTTCTATCTACTTTTAGCAAACAATATGGCTTCTTTACTTGAAATAGGACTAACTTTATAAAAAATGCTTCAATTAGGCCCCCACATTTACTATCTTGCTTTAAATTGTAGGAGGTCATATTCAGGTTGCTCTTCAAGTTAGTAAAGTTATTTCATAATAATCAGACCTTGGGTCCTTCACTTTCATTATATCGATGTGGATTGTTGCGCGAAATAGAAATAAAGCTTTTTCAGACATTTATAATTCGTGGTATAATTAGATAATATCTTGCTTCGATCATAAAAGTTGCTAGAGTAAAATTCGAAAAAAAGAACCGGTTGTAATGAAAATACTCTGAGAAGTAAATTTTGGGACATCATATGTTACTGAACAGAGCACACGCTCTGCATAGATTAGGTATATATGCATATCGGCCAGTTTTAAGGGAGGGGCGTCCTATTTGTTCACATCCCCTCATTCCCAATTCCCCACATTCCACGTTCCACAGGATGTGTCCTTTTTCAAAGGTGGGTTATAAAACGAAGCCACAAAAAATCTTTCCAAATCCATTTGGTTCACTACCCTGTGCCAAGGGCTCCTTACCCTACCATTACTCATTATTTCCGTCAAATCTCCAATATTCACAAGCAATCCCTCATTGGGCCATGCCACTGAAATCCATTCATTGCCCTTAAAAATTTGGAGCCATTAGAGAAATCAAATTGGAGTAAGAGAGTTTGGGCACTTGCATCAGTATATGGGCTTGTGACCAATGTTAGGTCGAGCCTTGGGCTTGGTGGGTAGAAGTTTACTCTAACGTTGACTTCACTTCTTTCTTCATCGAAGTGTTGGAGGAATGAGTGTTGTTCATCGAGGGCTGATTTTCCCATTTCACAAAATTCCTTCCGTAACCCATATTATCAATATTCATACTTGATGCAACACTAGCTTTCTTCTCTTCAAAAAATTACTGAAGAAAACATTTCACAACATCCATAACATCATCCAATATGAAAGAATCTATACCGTAAAAAGTAATTAATACTTGTGATTTCAAAGCAATGTATTATGTAAAAAACACGTTTGACCGATTATGTTTGTAACTTGAATAGATAGGGCTGAGAAAGTGAGGCCGACAAAGTACCAAACCAAGATTCTCAATTCATAGAAGACCAATTGAATAGATTGAGGAAGGTGCTAAACTAGGTTGTGCATGTCACCGATAAAAAAAAATCTTGAAATCCAGATAGAAATATGTTAGACACACAAGATGATGTGACGATAACTTGAAGTTTTAAAAATTTATAACAATGGGTGATCTCTTCAGCACATCGTGTAAATACAAATTTCAATTTATTAAAATTTTATTCTAGGGAAGGTAGTGAATCAAGATGGTGCCGAGGCAATCCTTCCCGTCCCGACCCCTTGTGGGATTTTCAAGAGTAGAGGTGAGATTGAAAAATCCATATTTATTATTTATTTAATTTTTATGGATATGATAGAGTCCGTTAATTTTTCCATACTTAACTTTGCCAAAATTTTAACATGTTCCGCCGTTTTCATTACCTCTTTAATCGCACATTTTATTCACTTATAAAAATTTTATCAAACAGTCCCTCAGGCTACCTCAAAAATTTTCATGGGTCAGTGAAACTTGGATCAAAATTAAGGTTTTTACTGGGGGATGGTCCGAGCTACATGAAAATTGAAAGCATGAGCAATGGAATAAAGTCTAGAACATGGTGCTGTCCCTACATGCCTATAGCATCCGTACGGGGTACCTCACAAAAGGACAAATTCGAATTAATTTAATATTGGTCACTCCACGACAAATATAAAAACATCGTGATGAATTATCATAGAAATTCTACTTCAACACTAATTACAAATGATAAAATAATTATTTATTTATGAATTTTCAAAATGTCTTTATGAGAAAATAAGTTCAATTTACATGTGACATGACTTGTGTTTTAACAATTTAAACTTTAATACGACGTGATTCAATAATACGAACAAATACTTCATGTTTGAATGAAAATTACTAAAAGATAAATCATAAGCTGTACTTTCATTTGCTAAGTTATGCTACTAGTTGCCATGTTTGTTTGGTGATAAATTATAATTTACGTGATTATAAGTTGTATGTCCTATAAAATGTGTTAATAATAAGTGAATATAAATATTACAAAATTACGTGAATAAAAAATATATTTGATCAAAAGTGATTATAAAAAAAATCACAAACCAAATATGCACATTAGGAATACATTTTAGAGTTAAGCTCGAAGAATTATATCGCTTTTGGAAATATCCCGTGGTAAAATAAAATGATGAACAAATCATCCAAAAATTTTAAAAATAAAAAATGTGTGTTACAAAGACACTATAGCAAATTTAATGTAATAAAAATTCTTTGTATGCAATTCGGAGGGTACACGTTTAATTTCTTGGTCAACCTGAAAAAAATTGTCGACTCGAGACTTATAGATAGGAATGAGTGAATAATAAGTAGATTGTACTTATGCGTTCCTGAAAATGTATAAACAAAAAGTAATTTAAATGTTTATAAACATGATGCAAATACAGATTAAAAGCAGCCTCTTAATGCACCATATCAATTTTCTTATTTTGAATTAACGAGACTAATTCATTGATACTTTGAATCTCCTAGCACGTGTATCCATAGCTAAGAATCTTTAGTGTCAAGGCCAATATTCAAATTGTAGAAATAGGTCAATTGGTGGCCTAATGATGCAAGTTCAAGTCCAATGCTATTGTTTTGGAGTTTCACCGACCAACTACCATTTTCACTTTTATCTGAACTGATCGGATCGGTGAATTTGAATAGCTATCGTGTGCTGTATTAATACATGAATACATGTATAAGCATGTCTGTTAGTTATGTCTTTGAGTTGCCATCGCCAAATTTATTCTTCCACATATAGTCGAGTTGGTTAAGATCAAAATTAATTATAATATCTAATTATATGGGGAAAAATTGAGTTAAATTTAGATTAACCAATTGGTGGCAAGGATGTGTATTTCAAGAGAATGAGCACATGATAGGAGCTATTAAAAATTTGACAGAGATGAAGAAAACCACAAAGCATCATCTAGTGGCAGTCAATAATTAATAAAAGATAAATATTAATATGTTAATAAATATAATTAATCAACATTATTTCTTGCCAGATGCACAAAGTTTAGATCAATGTGAGTTTGCACTACTTTCTAAAAATCTTCATGTGTCTGAATTTTTCTCTTTGAATTCATTGAGAATTGCAAATGGTTTGTTTAGTGTAAGAACCTTAATCTTGATGCACTTTGCCACATGATTCTTTGCAACTATACAACATCCATCCACATGTTGTTTATTCCAACCAATATTATTATGGAAAATTTACACTTTTTGTCCCTAGTTTTTGAAAAATATAATAAATATACTCTTCACTTTTTTCTTTTTTAGTATATTCCACCGAACCTTTCAATCATGTAACAAAATTCATATTACCCTACATTTTGACCATTAAATGACGGATTTATCCCTATCCATAAGTAAACAAAAATAAAATAATTTAGTAAAAAAATATAAGAAAAATCTGGAAAGGGGGCTCCATAAATTCTCAAAAAATACAAATAAATCTCAGCCAAATTTCATTATTTCAGCCAAATTTACCACGTACCCCAACCTATTCCACCTCCAACCGAAGCCGAACGTAACTCAAAAATGCGACCGCATCGACAGTGGCTAAACGACCTCTACCTTAAATAAATTAATTAAGAAAATATAAAAAATATATATTTTTTCCAAACCATCACCATCCACCATAGTGGAACCACTACCAATAGTGCACACCTCACTAGCCTTACACCATTCGTTTGCAAGAAACAAATCGTCACCCCAGACAAAAACACCAAAAATTGCAATCAAAATTCAAACCCTGAAGAATAGACGACATTTTGTTATTGCACAGAGATCTCTTACATTTTACTGGTGGTTTTGATTCTCAGTACAAGTTGATATTTTTGCATATTTGTTTAGTTGAAAATATTATTTGGTTGTTCTTGAATTAAAGTATTTTCCCAGTTTTTGGTGATTTTGGATAGGAGTGGACGCGATCAGTTCTGTCCTGTCCAATTCTGAAGGAAACTGAACCAAAATGGACCAAGTACCAGTGAAAATTTTAGAAATAGAATCATTGGTTTCATATTTAATTATAGAACCTAATCGGAACCAAAGCAATCGATTTCGATTCAGTTTGGGTTGATTCTTTATATTGAAAAAAATATAAAATAAAGTATGAAACTATTGAACTCCAATAACAGTGTCATGCTAAACTGATTTGCTGAAGGAAATCTCTTATTTAATTCAAAGCAAACTGTTGGCTTTATAGCCTTACAATACGAAGAAACCAAAGCAGTAACAAGAACCACGTTTTACACGACCTACAACGCTGTGACTAGTTGAAAGAAGAAGTCTAAACCCTATCTGCAAGTCCCTGAAGAATAGGGCTTTATTAACAAACCTTTTGAACGAAAACTAAGGAAACAAGAAATCAGAAAGACTAACAAACTAATGCCAACATTCCCTCCCTTAAACTAGATGCAACATCATTTAGTTTACCTTTGAAACTTCAATCATTCCCAGCATGCTACGAAGTCTCAAGAACTGCTTTGAGAGGCTTCGTCATTATGTCTGCAACTTGAATCTGTGAATTACAGTAGCTCAACTCAACAACTCCATCTTTCGCCAAGTCTATCAGAAAATGGAACCTTATGTCAATATGTTTGCTTTTGCCATGGAAGATTGGATTCTTGGACAGTTCTATAGTAGAGTTGTTGTCACATTGAATCATAGTGCTCTTCTCCTCCTTAAGACCAAGCTTTTCTAACACTCTTCTAAGCCAAACACGCTGACAAGCACAAAGTGCAGCAGCTATGTACTCAGCCTCGGTGGTAGACAATGTCACTATAGGCTTTTTTTTTAGGACCACGAAACCGCTCCAATACCAAGCAAGAACACGAAACCAGAGGTGGTTTTTGGGTCATTCAAGTCGCCGACGAAATCACTATCAGTGTATGCCACAAGATTTGTTCTTCCACCTTTCTTGTAGAAAATACCTAGCTCTGTTATCCCTCTTACATACCTCAATGTTCGCTTTGCTGCAAGCCAATGAGGCATTGTTGGACAAGACATGAATCTACTGATCAAACTTACTCCATACATCATATCGGGCCGAGTTGCAGTCAAATACATGAGGCTGCCAACTACCTGTTTGAACATGGTTGGATCAACTTTGACCCCTGCCTCGTCTTTCGATAATTTTGTGCCTGGAACAATGGGATTTTTCACTGCATTACTGTTCTCCATGCCAAACCTTGCTAAAATTTCACGAGCATATCTTCTTTGATATATAAAAATTCCACTTGAGTTTTGCACAACCTCAATTTCGAGGAAGTACCTCATTCTCCCCAAATCAGATATATCAAATTCCAGCATCATTGAACTTTTAAACTCATCACACATGTTCCTGTCATTTCAAGTATATATCAAGTCATCAACATAAAGGCATACTATTAAAATTTTACCTCCTTCCTTTGACTTTGTAAATAGTATGTGTTCACAAGAACACCTCTCAAAGCCTTCTCGGACAAAGTAAGCCTCTATCTTGCTGTACCATGCTCTCGGCACTTGCTTAAGACCATACAATGCCTTTCTCAACTTGTAAACTCTGCCCTCTTCACCTTTCTTTACAAAACCAACAGGCTGCTGTACAAACACCTCCTCGTTGAGATCACCGTGAAGAAATGCGCTCTTTACGTCTAACTGAAAAACATCCCAACTATACTGAGCTGCCTAACAAGTATCAAATGAATGGTATCAAGTCTTGCCACCGGAGCAAACACTTTGGTGTAATCAACTCCGTATTGTTGTGCATACCCTTTCGCACGAGCCTTGCTTTGAACTTGTCTATCTCTCCATTCTCGTTAAGTTTAGCCTTGGAAACTCACTTAACTCCAATTGGCTTTACTCCACTTGGCAAATCAGTTAACTCCCATGTTTTGTTCTACTCTATAGATTTAATTTCTGCCATCATTGCATCCCTCTATTTCTACCTCTTGACAGCTTCCTCAAATGTAAGTGGATCATTCTCGGTCACCATCATCATTGCATTCAGACCATCTTCATCTGACAAACCTTCTCCAGTTTCATAATTTGCCATCCAAACTGGTTTTCTTGTATCTCTTCTAACCCTCCCTTCAGCTAAAACCTCTTGAACATTATCGTTTGGCTCATTTGGAGGTGAACCAGCTTCGCCTGAGTTGTTACTTGAACTGCTTGGGTCTGCACCATTGTCTTCTTCATTTTGCTCGGCCTCCTCCTCGATGTCACTCTCATCTTCATCATCTCCCCATTCTAAAATATCCAGCTTGCATTCTTCTTTAGTCCTGCCCCAATTCCAGCTTTCTCCTTCTTCAAACACCACGTCTTTACTAACAATGACTTTCTTGGAGACCGGATCAAACAGTCTATAGGCCTTCGATTCATCACTTACTCCCAACAAAACACACTTCTTACTCTTGTCATCCAGTTTGCTCCTTTTCTGATCTGGTATGTGAACATGGGCTACGCATCTGAAGACTCGAAAATACTTCATTGTTGGTTTCACACCGCTCTATGCTTCCTCTGGAGTTTTGTTTTGCATGGCTATTGTAGGACACCTATTAAGGACATGTACACTCCATCTCACAGCTTCGGGCCAGAACACTTTGGAAACTTGCTTCTCAACCAACATAGATCGTACCATGTTCATTATCGTCCTTTTCTTCCTTTCAGCAACTCCATTTTGCTAAGGAGTGTAAGCTGCAGTCAACTGTCTACTTATACCTTGAGCCGTACAAAACTCTCCAAACTCATTTGAGGTGAACTCATCGCCTCTATCTGTTCTCAAACATGTTATATATGCACTAATTTCTTTTTCAATACAGATTTTAAAACTTTTAAACATAACAAGTACCTCTGACTTTTCATGTAAGAAGTAAATCCAAGTTTTACGAGTAAAATCATCGATAAAACTTAAGATATACCTCTTGTCACTGTTTGAAACGGGTTTGATAGGCCCACATATGTCTGCATGCACGAGTTGAAGCTTGTTTGATGCTCTCCACAAACTCTTCTTCGGCATAGGATCTCTGTGTTGCTTGCCAGTTAAGCAGTCTGTGCATAGTTTCTTCGGAGTCTTGAGGAAGGGCAATCCATCGATCATCTTCTTATATGAGAGCATTCTCAGACCCTTGTAGTTCAAATGCCCAAATGGACGGTGCCAAAGGCGAGACTCATTTTCTGACTCAGCTTGAAAACATGTAGAAACTTTCGGTGCCATAGAAGCTGACAAATAAAACATTCTATTCCNCTTGCCAGTTAAGCAGTCTGTGCATAGTTTCTTCGGAGTCTTGAGGAAGGGCAATCCATCGATCATCTTCTTATATGAGAGCATTCTCAGACCCTTGTAGTTCAAATGCCCAAATGGACGGTGCCAAAGGCGAGACTCATTTTCTGACTCAGCTTGAAAACATGTAGAAACTTTCGGTGCCATAGAAGCTGACAAATAAAACATTCTATTCCCACTCAGTGCATAATTAATCCTCTCCTAGGATGATATATTTTGCAAGTTCCATGTTGAATCAAAATGGCTAACCTTTTTTCTTGAAGCTGTCCTATGCTCAACAAGTTGTTCTTAAGCTCAGGAATATAATAAACATCTGATATTACCTGAGTGAAGCCATTTACTTGCAGCCGAATACTTCCTTTTGCCATAACAGCAATTCTAGTGTCATTGCCGAGTTTTACTATCTGCCCAAAGCCCTCATTTAGCTCCGAGAACCATTCTCTGTTCCCTGTCATGTGATTGTCGCAACCCGAGTCAAAAAACCAAACTTCTTCCCTCTTAGTTTGAGGTAGTTCAACATAGGACATTAGTAAGAGCTCTTCTTCTTCTTCTTCTTCTTTATCTAACTCAGTATAATTAGCCTTTTTCTTTCAGTCAGGACACTCATATTGATAGTGTCCTAACTTGTGACACTTGAAGCATTCGATAACAGCCTTGTTCAAGGGTTGTCTTCCCCTTCTTCTGCCTCAACCTCCTCTGAGCATTCCTCTACCTCTTCATCTTCCTGCCTTGTCTTCACAGGTGATCTTTAACACCTGCTCTTCTTCTTGGTACCCTTGCATTCGTTGTTCATGAACTAACAGACTCCCATGAAGTTCATTAATGCTCATGGTGGTAAGATCATTCGACTCTTCTATCGAACACACAACATAATTAAATTTGGATGTCATGCACCTCAGTAATTTTTCAACCACCATATTCTGCTCCATTCGCTCTCCATGTACCTTCATTTTGTTCACCATGATTATAGTTCTTGATACATAGCTATCTACCTTCTCACACTCCTTCATGCCTAGCAGCTCGAACTCCCTTCTTAAAGCCTGCAGCTGCGCCCTTCTCACCTTTGTTGAGCTCTGATACTTCTGTTTCATTGAATCCCGGATAGCTTTGGATGTTTCTTTGTCAAGAATAGTCTCCACGATCTCTCTGTCAATTGCTTGGAACAGAAAATTCCTGACCTTCAGGTCTTTGAGCTTTGCTTCATCCACTGCCTTTTGCTGCGTCTCAGTTGCTGTCGCCCCTCGAGCCAACGCTGGAATTCCCTCATCTACTAGACTCCAATATTCCTTGCTTCTTCAAAAGTTTTCCATTAACATTGACCAATGGTCATAATGACCATCATATCTAGGAATAGATGCCTGCACAAACTTCTCTGTTGATGAAGTCGACATCTCAAAAAAACTTAACCCCGAGTTTTAACACACAATCACTCCGTGTTTCTCTCCCTCTCAATCTCTCGTGTTTAACTTAGAAACCTCTCTCACACTCCTTATCAGGCCCCTATTTGGAGCTCTGATACCAATTGTTGAACTCCAAGAACAGTGTCACACTAAACTGATTTGCTGAAGGAAATCTCTTATTTAATTCAAAGCAAACTGTTGGCTTTATAGCCTTACAATACGAAGA
>CAIGRK010220975.1:0-12348 GCA_903798315.1 Fraxinus greggii
CTTCTTACACTTCCATGAAATGGGTGAGGCACCTAGAAAAACACACCAACCTGTCGTAGAGTGACGAGTATCAACACACCAGGCATAATCGGCATCAGAAAATGCTTTTAGAGTGAGAGGTGTGTTGAAAGGAAAAAAGAGTCCACGATCACAAGTGCCTTTGAGATAGCGAATGATCTGATGAAGTGCTGAGAGATGATGACGCCAAGGCTAAGAAACAAATTGACTGACAACCTGAACATCAAAAGATATATTAGGACGTGTGATTGTAAGATAAATAAGACTGCCCACCAATCGCCTATACAAAGTAGGATCAGAAATAGGTGCACCATCATCAAGTTTCAATTTCAAATTGAGTTCCATAGGAGTTGAACACACTTTATTATCAATCAAATTGGCTAGCTTGATCAAAGCCTCAATGTACTTTCGCTGTGTGAGAAGGAGTCCATGAGAGGAATATGACACTTCCAAACCTAGAAAATAAGTAAGAGTGCCAAGATCTTTCATATGAAAAGAATCATGAAGAAATCATTTAAACTCAAGAATTCCTCGTGGATCACTACCTATAATGACCATATCATCCACGTAAAGATGTAGAATTATAATACCATGAGAGGAACGACAAGTGAACAGAGAGTGATCATCAGAACTTTGTTGGAAACCAATTGAACAGATAGTAGAGTAAAATTTCAAACCATACTCGCGATGCCTGTTTAAGATAAGGTGATCCGTTAAGTTTGCAAACCACATTAGAATCACCAAGAGAATAGCTAGGGGACACTCATATCAACATTTTCCTTCAAATGTCCATGAAGAAAATCATTTTTGACATCTAATTGATACAATGGCCACTGTTTGCATGATGCAATAACAAGAAGAGTTCAAACTGTGATCATCTTGGCAATTGGGGCAAATGTTTCTTCATAATCAATCCCATATTCTTGCTTGTAGCCTTGAACTACCAAACGGGCTTTGTAGCGGTCTAGAGTACCATCATGCTTGACCTTAATAGTGTACACCCATTTGCTGCCTTTGACAGAAGTATTATAAGGCCGCGGGACTAAATCCCAAGTATGATTCGCAGTCAATGCCTCTATTTCCTCATTCATGGCCTTTTTCCAACATCCTTGTTCCATTGCCTGCTTATAGGTAGAAGGAATCTTGACAGAGTTTAGATTTGTAAAAAGAGAGAAACGGTCAGGTGGCTTGCCAAAATTTACACGAGTGAATCTTTTCAAATGAGGCAAAGTGGGTGGTGGTGCATCACTTGGAACATCAGCTGGAGGACCTTCAAGCTCATGATCAGGAAGTGGCATAACAGGCGTGATAGAGACATCATTAGACGAACCAGAATTTGAAGGATCCAAAAAGTTGTATAATGTAGAAATGGGAGAATTTGGAGCTGATGTACTTAAAGGTGAAACATGAAAATACAAATTTTCCAAAAAAAATGACATTACGAGATACCAGAATGCGGTGATGTTGAGGATCATAACAAATATAACCTTTCTGTTTATCACTATAACCGATAAAACACATTTAGTAGCCTTTGCAGATAGTTTATGACGTTCATGGGGTGGGAGCAACACAAAGCAGACAACCAAAAACACGAAGATGCATGTAATTTGGTGAATTATGAAAAAGAATAAAGAATGGAGATTCATTATTAAGTATAGGAGTAGTCTGCCTATTAATAAGATGGACAGCTGTATGAATAGCTTCTACCCAAAATTGAGATGGAACAGAAGACTCAAGTAAAAGAGTTCGAGCAATTTCCACAACATGACGGTTTTTCCGTTCCACCACTCCATTTTGTTCGGGAGTTCCAGGACATGATTGTTGAGTTAAAATGACTTTTTGACTAAAGAATTGAACATGTTGTGAAGCACAAAACTCCCCACGAGGATTTGACCGAAATATTTTGATTACTTTTCCAAATTGTCTTTCTATCATAGTGACAAAATTTTTGACAAAATTTGCTAGTTCAGATTTAGCACGCAAGAAATACACCCAAGTAAAACGTTTAAAATGATCAATAAATAGAACAAAATATTTGTAACCAAGACTAGATAAAATAGGTGAAGGTCCCCACAAATCACAATGAATAAGATCAAAAGGTGCATCAACTTCAGCAGTACTAGAAGCAAAAGTTAATTTAGCAAATTTGTCGAGAACACAAGTTTGACAATATTTAAAAGCTGATGGACTTCGCTTATTTTTCAAAAGCCTGCACTCCAAAATGATGTGGTCCGATTTCTTACAATAATTGCATATATTCCGCTTCCGATAATGACACTGTACATGCGCAAGTTCATTATAGTGCCTGCACCGAATATCTTCTTTGTTTCCATGCCTTTGTTTTGACTGAAATTTTCCATGTGAATCAAGAAATACAGAATCGGCTAAATTAGTTTTTGTGTCTAGTTGTGCTTGAGTCTTCAAGAGTGTTTCATCACGAATGAGTTCTCCTAATATGGATTCCATATTCAAATCACCACGATTAATTAATATTCCCATTGCTATCTCAAATTCAGGTCGAAGCTTCATGAGAAATTGCATCACTCTTCCACGATTTCTTTCTTTCTGAACTTCAGCATATGCTGTAGGGGAAATCGTAGAAGAAGAAATCATGTCTTGTTCAGTCCACAACTTCAACATTTCCATATAAAAGCTGTGAATATCTCTATCCTCTTGACTGATGTTGGCTATTTCATATTCAAGCTCGAACTGTCATGACTGGTTCACTTGAGAATAAATTCATTTAAGATGATTCCATATATCAGCAGCAGTCTTGAAAGATCGAAGACTTAGTGCAATATCAGGTTCAACTGAGTTGAGTATCCAAGTAATAACCTGCGCATTCTTTGNTTCAGTCCACAACTTCAACATTTCCATATAAAAGCTGTGAATATCTCTATCCTCTTGACTGATGTTGGCTATTTCATATTCAAGCTCGAACTGTCATGACTGGTTCACTTGAGAATAAATTCATTTAAGATGATTCCATATATCAGCAGCAGTCTTGAAAGATCGAAGACTTAGTGCAATATCAAGTTCAACTGAGTTGAGTATCCAAGTAATAACCTGCGCATTCTTTGTTTTCCAATTGCTCTTCGCCTTCTCATCACCTTCTTCTTTCTCCGATCCATCAAGAATTCCAGATAATCGCTTGCCTTCAACAAAAACTCGAAAATGGAATTCCCAAAGCGCAAAATTTCTGGCATTGAATTTGACAGATACATTTTCGAATTGGTTTGTATCCATGGTGATTAATCAAAAGTTTTGGAAACACAAGGTTCAAGTTAAAACAGATCCTCTAAATGATAACTACAAAAATGAAGAAAGAAATTCTCAAAAGAACGTAAGCTAGAGCGTAAAAGAATTGCTTAAAGCTCTGATACCATAACAATAATTGAAATAGAGGAAGAAAGGAAAAATCATATCTATCAATTTACAAATGTTATAGACCTATTTATATACAAACCCATATCTATACATGGTAAACCTAGCAAATCAAGGAGTAATAAAATAGGAAATATACAGCAAGTAATATACAAATAGGATCCCAAAATATTAGGTGACATTTTCTTCCTTGATTGTTGTCAAGATCTTCTCCTTTTGACACTTTCTACACTAGAATTGGGAATCTAAAATCACAAAAATGGTTGTTTTTATAGCAAACATTGGGATCGAGTACTAGATTTCTCCTCAACCAAGATTGAGAACCACAAAATAATTTGCCTATTCGAATTCAAAACTTTTATAACTTCACACAGTGTTAGCTTTTACTTCTTTGCAAGTGAGACCTGCAATATGTCGGGTGCGAATAGGGTATTATGCTAAATGTGAGAATGAATTGGGTTATGCAGAAAATCAGCAGCCTTCCATTATAGAACATAATAGATTCGTTGAACTCAAATAAGATCGAATATTGTACTCTCTCTATATATTATGTACTTTTATAATTAGGTCTAATTTCACATACAAAACGTAGCACACAAGTCTCATATTCATGAATCTACGCAAGAAAATGTTTAGAACGTGAGGTTTTGGGATTAATATGGAAACTCCATTTCCTAGTTCAAGGCAAGAATTGTCCTTGAATGTCATTTATTTTCTAAATGACTTAATATAGCTCATCAACTTTGCATGAGAGTAAACAAGACAAGTTCAAGAACAATTTTGATTTATTTATATTAAATAATCTATGTACAAATGTTTGAAGGGGAAAAAAAAAACACACACACACATAAAAATTATGTATAAGTTTGGATATGCCCTTATTTCCACTCGTCGTGGGGCGGGTCGAGGCAGCGTGATGAATGATAGGAGACATATTCTCATTCCAAATTTTAGACTAAATCTTAATTGATTATTCAATTTGACTTTTAAGTATGAGATGATGAGGTAGTCAAACCAAAACTTATCCTAATGATAGAGACATTTGAGTCTCAAATCCGACCAATGGAATCTCATCATAGTTGTTGTTGGAAATTCGACCATCTCAATCGAAAAAATAAATAAAATGAACAGAAAATGAAATGCAGTAGATGAAGCGAGACATGTCAAAACAAATCTCATTAAGACAAATTTCGCGCCTCCCCCTCCCCAAAAAAATAAAGTGCAACAGGATTATGGACGTCTGTTTTCCAAGATACAACGCTCTTTTCAAAGTCGATACTGCATAATACAAATCTTGTCGGTCGAACTAAAGAATGATCGTACTCGAACGAAATTATCACGAATATATTTGAAAGAACAGAATTTGGAGAGAGAATGAATTTGGTAAAATACAATACAAAATGTAAAATTCTTTTCTTGATTGGTTTCTTGATGTGGGTATTGATTTTAGCCCAAATTCGCTCTCTCATCCTCTTCTTGTCTTTGTGCCCTGGTTCCTCCTTTTTTTTCACCAGTTTGGTGCGTGTAATGATGGATTCAAGAATGGGGATAAAACCCAAAATTTCCACTTTTAAAAATCCTAAAAATGTGCCCAAAATATTGCCAAACAGTCCCAAGAGTTTTTTTTGAAAATGTAAAAACGGCCCCAGCACAGAAAGCTTGGCGTACTGCCCATTGGGGGGAAGCGCCCGTGCACGGCGGCTACTGTTTGGCTCCGTATATTGCAGCTCCAGTCCTTCATAATTTACATGTAAGGTCCCTAAACTTTGATCTTGTATAATTTGGTCCCCAAATTTTGACTTTCTTTCAATCAAACTCTTAATAATTTTCAACCAATGTCCTTCAACTTTCAGAACTTTGCACTTTGGTCTCCAAATTTATATTTTTCTACGCTTTTGATCATTTTTCTCTTCCTTTTGTCTTGTTCCCTTTCAATTGGTGTTTTTACCTACAAAAGCCATAATTAATTATGAGTCGAAATTTGTCCTTTCATCACTATTAGCTTATTTTAAGTGTCCAATAAGTGAGTAAAAACACACTTATTAGTTTCCTACTAAATTTTTGACACATCTACACATAACTTATTGTTAGCAAATGAGAATGTCATTTGAAATATGTCCCTTGTAGTATACTATACTGGCATATGTGCATTTGCTAACAAGAGTGATGTTGTGGCATTAAAAATTCAATGAGGGAATAACTAGCAGGATAACAAATCTCAAATCATCCAAGCCATACTAAGGCACATTTTTCTTGATTATTCCAATTGCAAATCATGTTGTGCATGGATGGCAAGAGAGCTGGGCACGACGGAGATGACATTCTTCATTTCCCACTATACTTGGGATCTTCGAGAGATCAATGAAGATTGAAATTTCTCAATTTGTTGCCTTATTTACTTATTTAATTGCTTAATTAAATTATTTTTACAAGCACAAACTTCAATTTTTAAAAAAATAAAAATATAAGAGTAGGGACGGCGACTAGAATTTTGCCGTCCATAATGTTGCACCTCTACCAACTCAACTTATTATACTTGTTTGCTTAGAAAGAGAAGAATCATTTATTGTTAGTGTGGGGATTGATCTCGATCCAAATTATGCATCAAAAAATACATAATGAATTACGTAATACTACA
Source organism: Fraxinus greggii (assembly GCA_903798315.1). Taxonomy (NCBI): domain Eukaryota; kingdom Viridiplantae; phylum Streptophyta; class Magnoliopsida; order Lamiales; family Oleaceae; genus Fraxinus; species Fraxinus greggii. The sequence continues at coordinate 6,041 of CAIGRK010220975.1, forward strand.
TAACACTCTACTATTTGCCAGTTTAAATTTTTTCCCTCTACATTATATTATGTAATCCATTATATGAACTTGTTTGGGAGGGATTTAAATTGGATTAAAATTAAAAAAATTAGCTGTTATTGTTGACTTTTATTAGGCGAGTGAGACCCAATAACGACTATATTTTCAATTTTAATCCGATTAAAATCTCTCCCAAACAAGTTCATATCTTTTTAATGTACAAATAGTAAAATCTTTAAACAAAATGGTAAATTGTGTCATTTCTTTATTACGTTTGAAGAAAGTAACAATTCTATTTCTAACTTTTTTTTGGTTACATTCACCAGTCTTCTCATTAATGAAAGGTTGGAGACGTATTGTAACGAAAAACAAGGTTGATGACATTGATTGCTATTTGGTCAAAGCTAGGGACTAATGGCGAAAAAATCACTATACATTTCATAATTAATTTTAATTTTACATTTCATGAAGATCATACTGTTATCAAAATCTAATAAAAAAAATTATTTTAATCTAAACAAAGGGGTAATGTCGTAATTAAAGAATAAATTGGAGGACACGTTAGTCATGTCACCCTTAAAGTTCCCTAACCAAAACCCTTAACCCTTGCCTTGGCATAACAGTATTCGCCTCACTCACAAACCGTAAAGCACGCTAAAATCCAAAACCGATCAAATTCAGAGAAATGGGAGTGTTTACGTTCGTGTGCAGGAGTTCAGATGAAGAGTGGACGGCTAAGCAGCTGAATGGCGAGCTAGAGTCGACGGCTGGCTCCACCTACGAGCTTCAGCGGAAGCTCGTCCAAGCCGCTCTTTCCGCCGACTCCTCCGGGGCCGTCCAGTCATCCTTCTCTTACGTCACTCCTTCCTCCGCCGTTTTCCAGGTTTCTTTGTTTATTGAATTTTTCGTTTTTAGGAAAAAAAACATATATATTTTTATATTTATTCGTGACTTAGCTCTTCTTTGGGAAATATAGTTGGTTTTGGTCAAGTGTGGAAAGGTACAATAATTGTTGCGAAGCGTGCAACATTGGTGTGTTCACGTTTGGCTTCGGAATTTTACCTTTTGCTGGAATTATGGTTCACTATTACTGCACTCTCTTGCGTCGTTAAAATCAGAATTGTCATTATTTCAGTGTGGAAAATCTTGTTAAATTACATGCATATGGTTGAATTATAGGAACTCTTTTAATGGGATCCTCCGGAGGATATACCTGTTCTGCAATATATAATTGAATCTGTTGTAATGGCGCAGGTGATTATTGGTGGTGCTGTTGGTGGTGGTGCATTCATTGGAGGAGGTGGAGCTGCAGCTGCTGCGGCTCCTGCTGGTGGTGGAGCAGCTGAGGCAGCACCTGCTGCTGAGGAGAAGAAGGAAGAGAAAGAGGAAAGTGACGACGACATGGGATTCTCTCTCTTTGATTAGTATAATTGTTTTGTCTACTTATTGTTGCCTACTTCTAAATGTTACTAATTGGTTAAGCTGAAATTTTGATTATATGAGTTATGGGTTTACAGACATTGCTTGCTTTTATTGGGTATTGAATAACTGGTGAATGATTGTTTAGCATAACTGCATTTTTCAGTAGTGTTTACCTCTCTCTGCTATAAATTTGAGATGGCCATGGATATGCATTTTCTACTTTTCATTGTATTGGGCCCTAAGCTTCTATTCTCACTTTTTTTTTTTGGAAGAGGGGCACTGAAGCTGCTTTTTCGGTGAAGAAATGTTTTCTAATCTTTATTACTAAGCGATGTGTGCTTTCATGTTTGATTAGTCATCTAAGTAACTACATATTTCATACATGGAACTATACAAAATTTTAGCTGGGAATTTATGAAGATAGGTATTGGGGGGGTTAATGCAAAGGTAACCTTTTCTCTGATTTTTCCTTAGAGCCTCTGATTTAGCTGTTCTCTTGATATTAGCTAAGCTCTGCTCATCCATGCTTGCCCCTCGTTCACCCTGACTTTGAGGTAAATCACCAATTGGGCTTTGGTATTTGGTCGAGTATGGACAGTTCAGGGTGGGACTTTACGCACTCAAGTATTTTCTGATTAAAGTTTCTGTGGTACCTCCAATATGCTTTGATCTATTTGTGTTGGGCTCTTAGTCTAAAAACTTCTTCAATGTGGATATCATTGACTTCCATATTGTCATTTAGGTTCAATCCTTGCTGTTTGTTTAGTGCTGGAGCGAAGATATGGTTGATTAGGCCTGCTTTTTCACACAACCATTCCTCCAAAACCAAATAGTTGACGTTATGACTCTCGAATATCAATTGGGTAAACCTATAACTTCACTAGAAACCTACAAAACAAGGGAATGTCAGGTGGCTGGGCCATTGAAAAAGTTTGCCACGTTTGTCAACACATTCAAATGATTAAGTTGGTTGTGTAGCATTTGAGAGAGGATGAAATTCAATGAGCTTTAGAGAATTTCTGAATTACTTTCTGCATTGTGCGACGGTGTATATATAGAATGAGGTTATCAGGTTGGATAAGGGACCCGTGCAATCCCTAAGGTTGCCATCCGTATAGTTAGTAACTTTTTACTAACGGAGACTTGCAAACATGAGCAAGCTTTTTTCGATGCCAAGCAGCTGGGATCCTGAGCTACACTTTTGGTTCTGAACTTCTTAAGACAACTTCAGAAAGGACTTTGTCCGAGCTCCTGTCCGTGCTGACTTGTGCTGTGGTCAATCATGTGGGGTTGACTGTCCATACTACGTCTGCACCTTGCTCTCAAAACAGCCATCTGAATTGCTTTGCTGACTTCCATGTCAGCTCTGTGGATCTCAAGTTACCACGTGTCTCCCAATTGGGACGTCAATTTTAAGTAGTTGAATTTCAAGAGTTCACAACTTCGTGTATTCCATAGAAGGAATTTTCAGTCTAGATTTGATGCTTCCGTGAGTAACTGGGGTTATTATTAGACTTTTGGGGACACAAATAACGTTTAACTATCTTGTCTGTCCCTGTCAGTCTTGGCAGTAAGAAACTACAAGTGATCCATGATAGCTCTTCTTCCAGTTGCTTAACCAGTAATCGACGATATTAATGGATATGGATCGTTTAGCAGTTACTTTGCCCCTTTGATTTGTACTCATTTATCCTGTTTTATAGGTTTATCTCCGTGTCGGGTTATTGCACAAAATGACATTGTAGATAATCCAACCCAAATTGAATGAATTAAGAGTTCTTTCAAAAGACAACCTTTCAATATGGAACAAATGCGTGTAGGAGTAGTGTTCGCAAGGTATTCTCTATATGGTTTGATAGCCGAAGTATATGAAATTTCTGCGAAAATATATTTCAATTCGTTCATACACACTAATGGTGTGGTTGCAACGATCCTAGACGTCGGATAGATCTTTACCATAGAGAATATGAATATTTGATTTACAAGAACATTCCAAATCTAATTTTGGATCACCAAACATATATTTGTATTGATTAAAACGTTAAAAAAAAAAGGATTAATCTTCTCTGATAAGTGAACATGTCGATTAAATACTTATTTTGAATTTAATCAATGTAGCATACAAGGAGATGAATACGAATACTAAGAAACATAATTTCACAGTGAAACAAAGCCAACAATTAACAAACCCCAAGGGCACACACCAATTCACTAAATTTTACGTAGTTGAAAGCTGAAATCTTTCCTGACTGGACATCAAGTACACAAGTAGTTTCTAGGCGCAAGACAAAGTGCATTTTTCTTATGCATTGTAATTCCTGGCAAAACGTCTGTATCAATATCTTCGGCTTTCATCCCATGAGGCAATTCCCAGTCGAATGAGTAGAGAAGATTGGCAAGTGCAAGCTCCACTGTTGCAAGTCCTAGAGACATTCCGGGGCAGTTTCTCCTACCGGATCCAAATGGGATAAACTCGAAATCCTGACCTTTGACGTCAACAGAACTATTTAAGAATCTTTCGGGCCAGAATTCCATTGGATTTTCCCAATGCTCGGGATCTCTTGCAATGGCCCATGCACTGATGTAAACTAAGGTTTTGGGTTGGATTTCATATCCCTCTATAACGCAGCTTTTCATTGTTTCTCTTGGCAATAGAAGTGGAGCTGGAGGGTACAATCTGAAAGTCTCCTTTATTACTGCCTTTAGATAGGGAAGTTTCCCCAGATCATCTTCGTCCACTCGACCTTTATTTCCAACCCGATCTCTGATTTCTTCCTGCACTTTCTTCATCGCGGTTGGAGTCTTTATCAGGCCTGTCATTGCCCAAATTATCGTTGCTGCACTCGTGTCCGTTCCAGCAACAAATATATTCTATCAAGTAGCACAAAAAAACAAGTCACTTATTTAAACATTGTCTAAAGACAGAGACTTTCATATGTTGAACCAACACTTATTTATTGAAGATTAGTCTTCATCATTATTGAAAGCTGATTACTTACCATGAGTACTGCTTTTATATGATCCAGGGTGAGCTCCAGTGAACTTGATTGTTGTTCTTTTAGCTGGATCAAGAGATCAAGTATATCCTTATTCATCGATTTTGACCTGTTAGGCTTCAGGTGCTCGTCGATGAGTTCTTGATAGAACGAATCCAAGTTTTGGTATGTCTTCTCGAGTCGAGTTGCCATACCAGAGAGTTTATCCACCCAACTGAGTGAAGGTAAGTAATCAGAAACAAATAACCCACCCTGCATAGCCTGAGCTTCATACATAAGTTCATCAAACTTCTTAACTTCTGATCCTTCCTGATCATCGAACTTCTTTCCAAAAGCAATTCTACAGATTAAACTACTTGTGAAAGACAATACTATTTCACTTAGGTTAGTAAGATTATCATGATTTGAATGCGCCAAATCCGATATCCTCCTGATCATACAAAAAACTTCGTCTTCCCGAACCGGTGTAAAGGATTGCACTTGTTTATTGCTTAAGAGATGAAGAACGCAGATTTTCCTAGTTTCCCTCCAAGATTCGCCGTAAGGCGCGAAAGCTACATCCAAGCCATTGTAGGATAATTTTTGAAGGCCAAGAAATTCAGGCCTGCTACTGAAAGTGAGATCATGGGTTTTAAGTACTTCTTTGGCCATTTTTGCTGAAGAAACCACAAGTACTGGCCTAGAACCAAGCTTCATGGACATTAGAGGACCATATTTCTCTGCAAGTTTCCATAGATATAGATGAGGAGAGGCAGTATCAAATTGGAGCAGATTTCCAATGAAAGGGAGACATGGAGGACCCGGTGGAAGAAAGGATTTCTTCACCAATCTTTTCTGGTTCAGAATCAGGAAAAAGAAAATAGCAGATAAAGATGGTAATAGGAAGTATAGGATCATTTTGGAGTCTTGATTCCAGAATGGAAAATTGAAAATGAGAATTTCTGAAAATCAAACCGCCTTTAGTACAGAGAAATGTTGGTATAAATATGTATATGAGATTTTTTCTATATTATATTATATTGAGATGCCCGTTTTCCCACGACAAGTAGTTTTTGGGATTCTTGTTTTTATTGCTGACTATTAATACTTTTGGCAGAATTATATATGATATATAGCATGAATAATCCGTTGTAATTTTAATACAATCAGCTAAAAATAAAAATCATATAATTAATTGATACTTTGAAATTCATACATGCGAAAGATATTTTGTGTGCGTGCGTGTGTGAATATTACCAATTAGATCTCTCTCTCCTTTCTTCTCAAAATAATTAGCCGTCAACGGGGCAAGCCAAAATCGTTTGGAAAGGAGAAGGGACCTAACCATTATATAGAAAATCATAAAGTCGGCCCATTACCGACTCTAACACTAATTAGGATTTACATAATTCAAGCACACGTATTTAAAATTACTACATTATAATAAGGGAATATTTCATAAGTAAGAGGTTAAGTTTTACCAATTTCAAATTTAAGAGATTATGCTTAAAATTTCAAATTTCATAGTTTTTCAAATTTTATTTTTAAATTAATTAATTAAACAAAGACTTTATTAATTAAATATATTAAGGTCACAATTCCATATAATTTAGTTACAAATTCCATATAATTGGTCAAAAATCACAATTTTCGTATGTTACAAATTATTTTACGGTTACAATTCAAAAATTTTATAGGTCACAATTTGTTCATCGATCACAAATAAAAAATTTATGCGTAACAATTTATTTATTTGTCATAAATCACAAATATTATAAGTCACGATTTATTAGATATGTCCAAATTATCAAATTATCGGTCACAAATTAATAATTTTTTAGGTCACACATTATTTTTTTGGTCAAATTTATCTTTTATTAGTCAAATGTTGTTTATCGGTCACAAAATAAT
>CAIGRK010221004.1:0-12666 GCA_903798315.1 Fraxinus greggii
AAGGAAGTTGAGCAAAGTAATTTTTACATTTGCTCGAAGAGGTTGGACTCCGTCGATCCTAAAGTGTATGGGGTGGAGCGATTTGAGCCGGAAAAGACTTTCTAACGTGAACGTGTACTTACCTATTTCACAAATTCGGATTTCATCGCATGCAGTTGCAGGATGTTTGAATTTAAAAGTTATCCTTGTCGACACGTGCTTAGCTATTTCAAGAAAAAACAAGTTTTGCTTTTACCAGAGAAATACATTCTACAAAGATGGATGAAGAATGCCAAGGTTGAGTTAGTTGACAAACATATGGGTGGTTCATTTGTTGACAACGATTACGGGCAATCACTGATGGGACGACATGGGATGTTGTCATACAAGGCTTCTTTGCTAGTCAACGATGCTTCTTTAACAGATGCTCATAGCACCTATTTGTTGGGCGAATTTAATAAGTTGTGTATCAACCTGAAAGAGACCGATAACGGAGGCAACGTTTTCAGGTACAAGATTGGAAGCAAAAGTCGCAAAGAAAGTCAAGTCGTAGGTGATCCAAATGCTGTTAGAGCAAAAGGATGTGGAAAGCGACTAAAATCATCGAAGGAAAAAGCTATTTATAAATTTAGTAGGCAATGTCATTCATGTGGTGGTCATGGCCATGACAAACGAACATGCCCCAATTTACAAAACAAGTAATTATTTTATTTTTTTTGCTCATTACTAATATGTTATGTAACTCATTAACATTATTTCCATTTTCTCAGGTCAAATTTGGTGGACAAACCATATCATCCCAATTTCGACCACAAGCCTGATGATTTTAGAGAAGACGACATATATACGAGTATTGCCAGTAGCAATTATGACGTCGGAGCAAGATGTTTTTATCCGTAGTATCGATTATATTTTCTAATAATAATTTTCAAGAGACAATGTAATATTTGCCTTTTATGTTTGTTATTAACACGTGTACAATTTCACACATAAAAATTACAAAACTTGGTAAAACAATTTATAAATATTACATGTGAAAGAAAAGATAAATATTATAAATATTAAATCAGAAAGAAATTTTTTATACATATTAATTATGAAATTTTGGGTGGTTGGGACGACATGAGATTGAAGTTACTAGGTTAGGCTAGGCGGGGCGGGGCGGGGTGGCAAATCACAAAATTGAAGAAACTGAAAATCTAGAATGTGATGTGACTGTTGAGTAATTGAAAGGGAAAAAAGTCAAAGTAACACACTATCTGCATTTAGCCCACTGCTGATGTGGCAACACTTGTAAATAAAATTTATTTTCCTGTCCCAAAGTTCTCAATGGGATAAAAATGGTAATGGCCATATTATCGTCTGAACTAATGGCCAAAGCTTCAAAATCCTCCACTAACAATTCTCTACCTCATCAAGAATAACAGCGCCCACATGGACGAAGACATTCTCCCTCTCAACTGCCAAAACAATGTTCAATTTCAGCACACAAGTAGGAGTTGGCTCCTCCTACTCTTCTACCCTCGCCACCCACTCTTCCAAGCTAGACACTGCCTCCCTGGTGGTTCTCCTGGACAAACCCTATTGTGCCCTCCCCAAATCGCCCATATCTACTAACCCAATTCCTTTATCATTACGTCTATCCACCTCATTTACACCTCTCTCACAGTTAGCCAAGGGCAGTTGCACCAAATTTGGTGTAACTTCAACACCAAATTTGGTGTAACCTCTCCATTCATCACAATCTAAACCAAACTAATTATTATTTTACATTATCTTCTATAAAATAGCATACTATACCTTCATTTTCTATTACCACAACTCTCTCCAAATCTTCACTTCACAAGAAATAATTGATCTTACCTCCATTTTTCTCCAAAATCTCCTCCCATATGGGTTTAAATCATCGAAGTTCTTCATACACAAATGAAGAAGACTTACACTTGTGTCATGTATATCTTGATGTTTCACAAAATTTGATTGGTATAAACCAATCAAAAGATCAATTCTGGTCTCGAGTTGAGAATAAATATAACAACATGAAGCCAGACTCTATCAATCAACCTCGATCTAAAAGATCTTTGCAGGCTCGAATGCGAGTTATTCTCACTGCAGTGGACAAACTGAGGGGATGTATTCGACAAGTTGAAAATTTTAATTCAAGTGGGGCTTCAGAACAAGATATTGTGAGTATTATATGTAATTTTTTTTTATTGTAACATAACATTTCTTGAATTTTAACATTATATTTACATCATTTTGCAGTTATATCGAGCCAAAACATTGTTAACACAAGATAAAAATCACAAGAAGGGGTTCAAATTTGATCATGTTTGGCCTATCCTTAAAGATATTGAGAAATTTCGAAATGACGTTGACACAGCAACATCAGTCTTCCAAATGCGATATGGTAATTTTGCATCATCTCCATCAGAATCTCCCACTTCAGTATCTCCTAGATTATCTTCATTTAGTCTTAATATAAACGAAGAAAATGTAGTTGGTACTTCAACTGAACGACCTAGTGATGTGAAAAAAGCAAAGTTAGAAATGAAAAATGATGAAGAAACTCAAAAAATTATTGAAACTATCGAAGATGAAAATCGACAACTCATTGAAATTTTCAAAAAGGGAAGCGAGGATAGACAACAAATTTTTGAAATTCAAATGCTAAGAGCTCAAAACGAGTCAAAAAAATTGACCTTAATAGAATATCAAGAAGAAAATAAAATTTTACTAAAAGATTTGAATTCCATATTAGATCCAACTCTACGTGAGTTTTTCCGAAACGAACAAACAAGAATTTTGCAAAAGAGGGTTCAACGATAAGTTCAAGGATCTCAATGTACATTTGGTTCTTTTCGGTGAATTTTTTACCTGTCTTGGATGGACTGCAAATGACCTTCTGAAGTACTAAATTATTGTTTCAGTTTAATATTGTATGTATTTAAGACGTTTATGTTGCTGTTCTAGCGCTATTATTTATTTATTTCTAATTATCAAATTTTTAATGAACAATTTTAATTTGTTGTATCAATACTTATTACTTTATTAGAAAATAAAAATAAACGTTAAATAAAAATAAACATCACATTAAAATAATTATAAATAAATTCAAATCAATTAATTCTAAAAAAATAAAATATAAAAATATAGAAGGAACGACAATTTGTTGTAATAGAAAATAAATGGCAAAATGAAAATAATGAATTACACTAAATTTTGTGTACCATTCAAGTGGTGTTTTACACCAAATTTGATGTAGCGTTGAAGATGGCCTAACCATTCATGCCATTTAAAAAAAATAAAAATTGGCATATTAGTTTTCATGCGAGTAGTGATGAGAATTACGTGGCAAGGTTATTCCTCAACTCCCTTACTGGGCTGTTTAAACTTTCAGCCCTTGTTTGATCTACATTATATTTTTCATTTTCATTCTTTTACTCATTTTCAACCACGCATTCTTCAATAAAATAATATTTTCCATCACATCAATAACTTTTCCTTCTTTTTCAACCACATATTCCCCATCACATCAACCAAAAAAATGCATTCTTTCCACAAAAATAGCTACCAAACAGAGGCTCAACTAGAAAAAGAAAATACAAACGGTACAAGCACACAAAGAACAACTGTCAGCGTACTGTTTCGATAACTCGTAAAAGCTTGAAATTTTTCTGCATCTAAAAAGCTTGAAATTCTAGTGTTAAATATGTCTCGGCGTTTTAACCATGGATTTTGATCTAAGGAACAAATTTCATTTTTCATTCTATACAAGCACTTGAATCTCTGTTCACTTTTCCTAATAATCGGACCTCCAAATTGCAACTTTTGTAGCAAGCTAGTCTCCTAAACAATTGTTAGAAAGAATTAAAAGCATATGTCGTTCGCAAAATAATTCGTTTAAATTGTATATCAAATTTACGACCCCCACACCCTTCACTAACCGTCGGGAGAAAGAATTGAACTGTGATAGAATGAACTTATTGAAACTCAATTGGGTAATGAGTGTGAAGGCTGTGCAGAACTACAACTTTTCTGCGACCAAACAACATAAAACTTGTGCAGGTAACTCGGTGCCATTAGCTAGTTCCCATAGCAAATCTAAAATGGTTATTGCACATCCATAGCACCAAAAAGGTCACCAAGACTCGGCCAGAGCAAATCTAAAATATAAATTCTGATGCCTTGACTTGTGTTCATGTTACCTGAAGCCACAAAAACTAACGCATTTTTTCACTTGCTGGACTACAGATGGGGGCAGACCCAGGATTATGGCTTGCCAGGGGGCGAGAATTACATAAAAAATAATTTCAAATTACACATTAAAGATAATATTCAAAACGTATTACTTATTTTACTACTGTTCCTTACAACTTCTCATACTTTGAAAACGACGTATAATAGTCTCGTTATCAATTTCAAAGTGATGGCTTTAATCCCTTCATTATGATCAGATAGAAACTTCAACTGTTCAAGAAAGTTACCTTGATTATTTGACTCTTCACACTCACCATGACCACGAAAAGCTTGTCCTCGACATAAAAGAAGTCGAACATAATCAATTGATGCATTCAAACGAATTCAATATGCACTCCGTGCTTGTTTTGACTGCTTGAAGAAAACTTCAAAAAATTCATCCACTGATTTATCTCCAATATTATATTTCAGCCTCAGCCATTGTTTAAATTATAGTCTGGAATGGCGGAATGCTACTGGCTACGGCAATCAAAATCCATTCATACTTTAGCGGGTTTTGGCCATTAAACTCATTGAGTTTTTTTCCTCTACTCTTTTGCTCAAGGATTAATATTCCAAAGGAATTTAACAAAGCCTCTAGAAATTTTGATCTTCTACAAAAGGCTGTCATTGATCACTCTTCATCTCTCAGGTTAATAAACGTTCACAAAACTGAAAGGGGGTAAATAGATCAGACCTTTATACAAATGTAAAACTCAAGCAAAAGAGATCAAACTAAAATAGATTTTGACCATATACCCTTATACAATACCAGATTTTCCCAAATTCTTAATAATTCTTCATGGTAATTCAGTCATGACCATGTCAAAATCAACTGAACCCATATAAAATACACAGTGATAGTATGATTACACCCCAAATAAAAAGCCAAAGAAATATAATTTCATACCATAACCAAACGACAAAAAAATGTATTTAAGTGGGAAAGTAAGTTTATTTCTTCATCTAAACCATCTCGATTGAAGATAAAATCGAAATTCCAAAACCCATCTCTAAAATCCAAGAAATATCCAAAATTCTCATTGAAAGTCAATGACTTTATACAGTTATTAGCAAAATTGGAAGCAAGAATGCTGTTCATTTAATGTTTAGGTGTGGTTTTAGGTTTATATGATTTATGTGGAAACTGAAACTGAAAATAAAATAATAAAAAAAATCCCAAAATTTTCACAATCCGTGAGTCAAAAAATTAATTAAAGACGATACAGATGAATTGTAACTACTACTGATCTATTATCTAATTAGCAAACTGAGTAAGCTGCGAGAATTATTGCAAAATCCCATGATAGCACTGTTGACAAAAATCAAGAGGGACACTAATACCACAATGAATCTTGCCCTGACACTGAATGCCATAATTCCCTCCATACAAGATGTACATATACAAGCACAACGACTAATTTTCACCATAGACTGACTATACAGGAATCTCACCCTCGAATGCGGTCCCTCAATTCATCATTAGAAATCTTGGTCCTTGCATAGCCAAATCGTAGGGTTTGAGAATTTGGGGCAAGATAACTACAATGTGGGCTATTTTTTTCAATGATAAAAGACTTTTGTTGGGCAGTCGGTTAAAAATGGGCGGTTTTCAATGTTCAAAATTAAGGGTCCAGTGGGGGCACTGGACTACAGAACTTGGCAGTAAGGATCTTGAAAGTTAATGGTGTGCCAATAAAATTGAAAATCGTAATTGTTTCAAGAATATAGAATAATATAAATTTTATTTCTTATAGTAAGAACATAAACAACCATAGAATGAAAACTCCAGAAATATATTAAGCTCTGAAAATACTATAAATCTGCAAATTGAGGCCTGTGTGTACAGAGTTTCCTTAAAGCAAATTCTCCTCCTCACCATAAGTGTAGACAGCAAAGGCCAGAGAGATGAACCAAGCACTCAAAAGACAAAACAATAATAAAGAATTTTGTTTCGATGCTAATCAATTTGATAGCAGTCACACACTTATATTCTTTGAAAAGGTGTAAAAGTTCTACACTTTCACATGTTGATGATTTCCGGTTGAGCACACACTCACTGGAGTATTTGGTTGAGTTTTGAAGCAGTGAACCTAGAGTACGCGTGTACCTGAAGGCCAATTTATAGTAGAAACTCCATTGAAAACACAAAATTTAGATTTTGATGCTTGGTTTAACACTAGACAAAAAACAATTAATTTAATGTGCATACTTTAACTTCATCATAAAGCTTTTCCTCCGATGCCAGCATCTTGTCCAACACCGTTGCTTCAGAATCAAAGTCGTGGACTCTATCATCTGCGTTGGGTAAAATTCATTTATGAACATATTCATCATTTATTGTAAACTACCACGAGTACGGTGAAAGAAATTCTCATGATAAAGTATATTAGTTTGTTTCGTAGGCATTAATTTTATCAGTTTATTCCAAGGCAATTACTACGAGATTCTAACTACATCAAACCCCAAATATATATATATATATATTATACCTCTTTTATCATCGAAATTTGAATGGTAATGCAAGCGGGTCCCCTCAAGCAACATGTTTACGTCATCAGCACTCTTGCAAGCCTTGAGATTACAATAATCAAGATCGCCAAATATTTGCAACAAATTTGTATTACTCTGTCCACTCCCTTGTGCTAGAACCCCCATTTTTACTCTCTTGGCCAACTCCATTCCTGTTTAGGTCGAAGGAGGCTGTGTTGAAAGATCCACCGCGCCTTCCACCCCTTCAGTGGCCACCTCCACGTGCTCAACCCTCCTCCCCCCATCAACTTCACCGTCCATTTCCTTTTTCTTGGCCTTTTCTTCTCCCATTTTCCTCTCTATTTCCTCTACCTGGTCCTGATCATCCTCGATAAATTCAATTCCAAATTCAGGAACAGTAGAAGCCCTCTGTAGCGGCGGAGGAATCTGATTGAACGATGGGGTTAGGGGGGGTGAGGGGGAGAAAAATTAATTGGTGGCCGAAGGATGACATCACCACCACCACTTCCACAGTCAGCGCCGTCGGAGGGATATAGAATTTCTCCCTCAGCATAGTCACAAAGGGTGGCGCCGGTGTTTTTCAAGCACATAGCGTGGGTGGAGTGGCCGCCACAAACTTGTTACAGGCAGTAATGGCTCGCTCCATAAACTGCATCCGCTCCTTGCATCGAAGAACTTCTTCGGTCTCTGTCTTGGATTTCGTGAACCCCATTGTTGGGAGAATGGGATTTTGGTGCCCAACAGTGAATTTTGAAAAATCAATGAAGGCACGGCACGCTGTATTCGTCCAAGATTCTGAGACATTAAAAAGCATCAAACAAACTATTTATGAGGTAGTTAAATTTGTTTAGTATTTAATTCATCACGTGATTATAAATTCAAAAAACTTTTATACTTTAATGAAAGGGCAAAATATTATGAAATTGTCAATAAATGAAGGTAGTATATGATTTCATTTAATTACATTCCATGAAATTCGAAAAACCGTTATACTGACAAAATATTATGAAATTGTCATTAAATGAATGAATGTAGTTACATGATTTACATTTAGTTGATCACATGATTATATCCCATGAAATTCAAATTAATGTCATTAAATCAAGGTAAGTTACATGATTAAATTTGTTTAAGGTAGTTACATTTTTCTCAAATTTTTAATTTAGAATACAAATAAAATATTTCTAGTTTGATTTTTCATCTTAATAATTATTTTTATAAATATTTTGATTTTGGTTTGATTAAATGCTTCACTCACTTCAATTAAAAAATTAGTTAAAATAATTACTTAAAAGAATGGTTGTCAAATAGGGGTTCAGTGAACCAACCCACGCTCTCATGAGAAGACTATTTTTTTCTTGAAAACTGAATTTATTACAAATAATAGTTAGATTTTAGGAAAAATTGCGGCCATTTCATGGAATTCAAGGATCGGTTTATTGTCTATTATAATTAATTTTTATATCTTACAAATAATTTAATGCTGTAATTTGCAAACTTGTTGAAAAATACTCTGTTTTTGAATTAACTGAATTATAAATCATATTAAACTTTTAAGTAAAATTAAATAAATATAATCAATGGCTTTGACCAGCACGTGGCACGATCAAACTATAATATTGGCAGGTTTATGGACTGAATCAGTCTGTAGATTTGAAATATGGCTTGCACAATGTACGAACCATATTTTTAAACGGATAGGTTCATGCTCGTAATGGCTTGAACTTGCAAGTTTGTTGAGCTAATAAGTCACAAAAAGTGATTTAATTGAAATAAAATGAAAATTCAATTAGAAAATTTTACTTTTACTTATATCGTTGAATTTCTAACCGGTACTTCAATCCTTTGACCCTCATTGATGTCAACTCGGATTGATTTTTCAGAACATTACCTAACATTATGGACTAGTCATTCGATATATCTAATAGCTCCAACGAGCTATCATAATATTTTCAATTTAAGTCACCATCTTGTAAAGACATATTAAGCGATAAATATTCCATTATTTAAGTATCCAAATAATATGCCGACATAATGATCCAATGTACCACATTTAATAATTCATTCCCAGAAGTTACTAATTAAAGTTTACATATATTTTACCACTTAAAATAATTCATTCATTGTTAATGATGCTACCAGCTTCACTTCATGCATGCAGTATAAATAACAATGAGCTAATACCTACAACATCAAGGCTTAATCGAATGTCCTTCACCTCTTCAATTTTATGCACAAATAAACATTTTTGCCAGTTCAAATCACCCCCACCCACAATTTAATTAAAAAAAACCGTGTTCGGAGAAGTTCAACATTTTTTTTAACAATTTTACGAGATCTCTACGTTGTTTATCTAACAAAATATTTACTATAGTGAACTAGGCATGATTCAATATAATTAATTATGTAATGAAATTTGTATCGTCCAATCTAACTCCATCTAGTTGAGCGTATAAACATGTCAAAAATGCTTTAATGTATTTGAGAATCATTTTTCATAAACTTCCATGCTAATAACTTATATCCCATAAAAGGACTAGTACAAGTTTGCTTGGAATTCTTAGCATTAAATATCAACAGAAGTGCGTAAATACGTTAAATGTTTGGCAAAAACTTAAACCATTTTTTTTTCACGCAAATCAAAAATGTTTTTTATTCACACATTTCGTATGTACAATAACTTATTACTCACTTATTATCCATGTAGTAGATAGCTAAATTTCAAACATTTGTAAGTTGTTAGGTTTTATTCTAATTGGCAAGTCTATGAAGAAAAAGGACTAAAATTAATATGATGTAAAAGTCATGGGTTCTAGGGTTCGAGTATGAAAAAAGGAGAAAAACAGCACCACAATTTCGCTAGCTCATTGCCATGTCTTCGCTCGAGCGGCAGAAACATCGTCGCTCGCATGCCGCCTTGTTGTCGCTCGCATCTCGCTAAGCTCTTGCTCGAATGACAGTTTCATCCGAAAAGTTTTAATTCTCATTTTAAGGCTTATCCGGCTCATTCAACCATAAACTTACAGTATAAATACCAGCACGTCTCTAAACTATTTTTTCTAATGTTAAACATTGAGAGAACACGTATTGCTTCATATCTACTTCATCAAATTCTTCCATAGCTGTCAACCTTCGTAGTTTGATTTGTTATTGGTGGTGAAAACATCAAATTCACTTAATCCAAATACCAAACTGCTTACTTCATAAACATCTATCAGAGTTATGAAGATTAAGGGAAGGTGACTGAAGTTTCAGTTGTTGTTGGAGAACGCGGAGTTCTTCATTGATCCACATGAGATAGACTAATTCATAAAGCCGAGAGTTGGTGCAGGGTTACGCAATCTAGGAGGGTTTTGAAAATTGCAGTCAGGAGTTGGTGCAGATGAACGCAATCCAGAAGGGATGTATGAATTGCAGTCAGGAGGTCAGAAAGTACTAGTGGTATCAGTGCTACATTTCGATTTTTGACCCACATATTAATCTAGATGAGTCAGTCACTATCCGTGCCTCCATTTTTTTACGGAAGCAACTATGCATACTGGAAGGTTCAAATGAGAGCATTCCTTAAATCCTTAGAGGAGCGTATCTGCTAGTACATCCAAGACCACGTTTGTCTCAGCCACCAACAAAGTTAGGAATGCTGCTAATCCTGAACCCAATGGCAAGAATGTTTTAGGATCAAGGCCTACTAGACAACGTAGAACCAATCATCCTATAAATCAACGACAACCGCCGCTTAGGTTTGAACCTACGTTTATTCCCACCTGTCACAATTGTGATGCACTGGGACACACAAGACCTAGATGTCATAAACTTGATACTAGAAGTAGAAGTCAGGATATCTCAAGCAAGGTTAACTTCCTCGCCAATCAGGATAATGACTCAACTAACTAGGATTACATCTGCTTCTAAGAAGGTTTGGATTAAGAAAAATGATCTTCCTAGGTCTAATGAACAATTGCATTGCTATGTTGCCCACGTTGCACTTAAAGCTCAAAATAACTATATCTGGTATCTTGATATTGCATGTTCTAGACATATGTGTGACAATAAAGTCTTGGTATCTACTCTTGATGATTGGAATGGCGGTATGGTTACTTTTACTGCACCTATACTAGGTAAAGGTATTGTTAATATATTTGGATTACCTGCTATCTCAGATATGTTTTATGTGAAAGGTTTAAAGTCCAACTTGTTAAGCATTAGTCAAATATGTGACGCTGATTTTGAGGTTAGTTTTGTCCAAAAAAGGTGTACTGTGTATGATTCTACGGGTAACGTTGTCCTCGAAGTTGTAAGAAATTCTGACAATTGTTATGAAGTTCTTCCTAATTCCAACTATGAATTCGCTGAATGCATGAAGCAAGAATTTGAGATGAGTATGGTTGGAGAATTAAATTATTTCCTTGGTTTCCAAGTATCTCAAACTGATGATGGGTTGTTCAAATCTCAATCGAAGTATACAAAAGACTTTGTCAAGCGTTTTGANACCATCACCATAGCACAGAATAATATTGATGACACCATTTTTGGTTCTCCCATTGACTCTCTTGCTCATGAATTCGTTGAATATGTGAAGCAAGAATTTGATATGAGTATGGTTGGAGAATTAAATTATTTCCTTGGTTTCCAAGTATCTCAAACTGATGATGGGTTGTTCAAATCTCAATCGAAGTATACAAAAGACTTTGTCAAGCGTTTTGAACTTGATAGCAAGAAAAACACTAGAACCCCCAATGAGCACTAGTATCAAGTTGGGTCATGATCCTACAGATAAGAGTGTTGATCAGACACTATACAGGAGTACAATATGTAATTTACTTTATCTAACTGCAAGTAGTCCTGACATAGTCTTTAGTGAGCGCGATTTCTGGTTGATCCTAAGGAATCCCACCTGAGCGCCATGAGACATATCATTAAATATGTCAATGGAACCATAGAGTATGGAATCCTGTACTCTCGGGATTCTAATCTTGAGCTTGCTGGCTATTCCGATGCCGATTGAGTTGGAAATGCCGATGATCGAAAAAGTACTTTCGGAGGCTATTTCTATGTTGGTACTAATCTTGTAGTTGGGATGAGTAAGAAACAACATTTTATCTCATTGTCCACGACAGAGACCGAATATATAGTTGTAGGAAGTTGTTTCACTCAACTGCTTTGCATAAGCAAATGTTGAGTGATTATAGAATTGAATTGGATACTATGACTGTGTTTTAATATTTCCAAAAATCCTCATTCAACACTCTCGAACCAAACATATTGATATACGACATCATTTTATTCGAGAGTTTGTAGAGAACCGTGTTGTAACTCTTGAGCACATCTCTACAGAGAATCAATTAGCTGACCTATTTACCAAACCATTAGATGGTATGCGATTTAAATCTCTTAGGAAGGCTATTGGTATTTGTGTACCTCTTTAAGTAGGTACTTTGGTGCATACGCGTGCTTTATCATTGAGTGACATTGATTTATGTATGTATCATATTTGTTTATTTGTTTTCTAGGAATAAATCTCATGCATAATTTTTTATTTTTTTATTTTATTTTTTATTTTATTTTTGTGTGTGTGTTTGATGCATTCATGCTTTAAAATATTAACAAACAAAAATAACAAAAATTTGAAAATTGAAAAATAAAGATGCAGGAAATTGTTTTTACAGCATAATGTATAATATACTTGAATTTGTTTGTTGTGATCAAACATGGGTTAATCGACGAGTTGTAACATAGTTACCATTGTTGGCTTAGGTTATTATAAAGTACTTAGTATATGTGACTTCATGTACCATCTGCACTAAACACACTATGCTATTGTTAGTGGGATTCAACTGCGTGTGTGAGATTTGAGATGTCAATCACATGTTAGTGATGTGACATTGAACATGATTGACCTTATTTATTAGACATAAGCTCAAGTCTATCCCTGATAATAAAAACTCAATATCTTAT
>CAIGRK010221022.1:0-15573 GCA_903798315.1 Fraxinus greggii
TATTTATTTTATTAGAATATTAATTCAATTAAATAATAGATCTTGACATAAATATCTACCGATTATATATATATATATATATATATATATATATATATTAAAAGTGTTTATATCAAAAGTTGATTGCGCCTAGGGCATAACACTTACAGTGGCAAAGAGGCGGAAGAGAAGAAGGAAGATGAAGCTATTGCCAATTTGCTGTGTGATTCAATAAATGAATGCAGAGTGTGAAATTTTGTAGATGCCACTGCTACTATATAGTGAAGGTTGCTCATTGCTGGCATAGTGCAAGGGTTCAATGAGCATACGTGGAAAAGAGGTGTGTCACCATGAAGCTTCATGGAGGTAATAGTAAAATTTCTTTTGTGATTTTGAGCTTCTTTTCAGGGCTAGAGGATTTCATTTTCATTGATAGAAGTTGTAACCAACGATAAAGGTTCATGAATTTGTGACATAAAAAAGTGCTTCTTGAATTTGTTTATTTCAGTGTATTACCAGATTCATTCTGTAAATGGCTATGGCGTCTAGGGATGAAAATAAAGGGAAAAGTGGAATGAAAGTGCAGCAGTCTGCTCTAAGTAGGAGTGGGAAAGACGAAGTGGTAAAGTAGTGTTTGCCAAACTGTATTTGAAATTATTTAGGGGCATGTTTTGGCAAAAAGTAGCTTTCATACAACTTTTGGATCTAAAAATTGTGCGGACCGAAATCCATTGCAGCTATAAGTCCCACAATTTATAATTTAAAAGTTTGGCATTACAATTATATCTTTACTTCTGTTTTTGTTTAATTGGTCGTTTTGTAGGGAGAAAGTGTAAAGATTGGGAGCTACAATTCTTGAGCCCATGTCTGCCATTTGATCTAGTTAACTCATGTTAACAACCCGGCCTAATGTTCTGTCCAATATGCTGAAGATTCCAGAATTGGAGAAAACATGTTTTATAAACAGGCCTTTACTTATTTGAGGCGTTTTGTTCTGGATCATTGACACCTAGAAAAAGGACAATCGTTGGATCATCACTATTTGGTTATCTCTTATAAATTGGAATTGTTGAGTGCTGTACGAATGGTTTTCTTTAACCCTAGCTCTCGCTCTCTCTCGACTACAATATTCTCCTGAGTGTATATTCCATCATTTCTGAGTGAAATCATATTAGTGTGAAAGAGAGTGATAATATCTATCTATTATTGAGATTGTGCTGTAATTTTGTAGGGTTATTTTGTATTCGAGAGACATAATACTTGGTGTTCTTTTGCAATCGATTTCTTGCTTATTTTCAAGCTATTCTAGTGGATTTGAGAAAAATTCTAACAGATGCTCAACGGGGGATTAGGCATTAGAAGTGGTAGCTAAACCTCCGGGGCCTTGGGCCGAAAAATCCTTCGTCTTCTTACTTTTTTTGCAATTCACTTTGTGCATTTTTTGTTTAATCAGTCGACTCACAAAATAATCGCTTAATCTGGGACCAACGGTGGTATTAGAGTGACAAATGTATTCAAAACTTGAAATCCTTTCAAATTTTTTCTTTACAATTTATTTTGTTGACTCTTCTGGCTTTGAAAAAAACAGATCTAACAAATCTATTGTTGTTTCACAGAAAAGGTCATTCGATTGGAATACTGTGTCGATCCATGGTATTTCTTGAGTATCTCTTACATATCTTGCAATTATGGTAACGATTACTTTAACCCCTTTTTGTATTCTTGGTAAAATCTTGTTTTCAAAGTTACAAATTTAGAGATTTATGAAAACCCCCCAATTAACCTTTGTCTATGGATTCTTGAGAGACCCCTAGAATCTGATGGAATTAGGGTTTGGTCTAAGGAATCCATTAGAGGCATTTTTCCTTTCTTTTGATATCATGTACTTGGTGTATACTTGATATTCGAGTTTTTAGGTTGATAATCATAAATCTTTTAAATTGCTGTGAATATTTGATCTGTGTATTGATTCCCATACTATGTTTATACTTTGTGTATAAACCTGCATACATATTCTAAATATTTTAATTGTTGTTTACTGTGTGTGAACATTCTGATTTTATACCTCTGATGGACACATTGTACTTCATGTGATTTGTTTCAATTGAAACTATTTTTGCTTTCTTATCTATCCACTTTCTTGAACACGATAGTAACACATTTGCACAGCATGACCAATAAAATTGATGTTCAGAATTAGGATGGCAAAGGAGATTTGAGTGTCTGGCCACAAGAAAATGAAAGTCATTTTGATGCAACTAAAATGTGTTAAAGCTATTAATGGATCTTGGCCAGAAACCTTATCTCTAGATAGGAAGACTGAGTAAGATGAATTAGCCTGGAGTACTTTGTTCATTCATCTATCTGATTCTGTAATTAGGAAAATAGGAGAGACTGAAACTGCTGCTAAGTTATGGGCAGTCTTAGAGAAACAATATGCCACTACGTCTTTACCTAATAAATGTTTTCTCTGGAAACAATTTTTCGGTCATAAGTTTGATCCTAATGCAAATTTAAAAGAGAATATAGATAGGTTTAATAGGATCAATCAAGACCTTATTAGTTGTGGGGAAAAGATCCCAGAGGATCAAAAAGTAGTTGGTCTACTTAATGCCCTTGGTGATAAGTATAAAGATAACAAAAATGCTTTAGAATATGGTAGAAGTGACCTAACTGTTGAGATTATCTATAATTCTTTAAGGAACAGAGGCTTGGAACTTAAATCTAAACTTAAGGAAGTTCTTCATGTTGGGAAACCCTTATCCAATCCAAAATTCCCTACTAAAGGCTTGAGTAATTTCAGTCAATCTAATTATAACAAAGATAAAAATTTCTCTAAGAAGAAATGAGGGAACAATAAAGGGAAGGCTAAGAACAGGAAGTGTTACTATTGTGGCAAAACTGGACACCTGATAAAAGATTGCTTTAAGAAAGCTAATGACTTACAAAATGAACTCAATCATGATAATGGGACTTCAGCTATTGCTGCTTCTTATAAAGAAGCAAATGCTGATATTGGGGTAGTATATGTCTCCTCAATAGAGAGGCCTGATCAAGGTTAGGTTCTTGATTCAGGCTATTCCTTTCACATGAGTCCCAATATGTACTGATTTTCTGATTTCTCCAATCTTAGTAACGGTTTTGTAAAACTGGGAAACAATGAGTCTTGTCAAGTAAAAGGAATTGGTAACATTGTTTAAAATTGAAAAATGATCAATTGCTAAGGCTAAATCATACTAGGTATGTTCCAACACTTAGAAGGAATATAATCTCTTTAGGGGTTTTAGATGATGAGAAATATCAAATTGAGATTAATAATGGTTTTACAAATATAATTAGAAATCAAAAAACTATTATTAATTCACCAAAGATTAATCGAATCTATACCATAACCCCGAATCTATTTTTCTAAATACTGCTTTAAACTTAGTGACACAAGCAGATAAATTAGAATTATGGCATAAAAGATTAGGCCATCTTAGTGAGAAGGGTTTAAAACTTCTTTCAAAGGCTGGTGTCTTTGCAAGGGACAATGTTCAAAAGTTGACCTTTTGTGAACATTGTGTCATGGGAAAACAGAACAAAATGCCTTTAAGACTGGCATACATAAGTCACAAAATATACTCGAATATATACATAGTGACGTGTGGGGGCCTGCTCCTATACCTACAACATCTGGCTATAAGTATTATGTCTTTACCATTGATGATTACTCTAGGAAGGTCTGGACTTTCTTATTAAAATCAAAGTCTGATACTTTCTTGGTCTTTAAGGACTGAAAAACTTTGATAGAAAATCAGACAGAGAAGAAGATTAAAATACTGAGAATGGGCAATGGGTTAGAATTCTGTAATACTGAATTTGATCAGTACTGTAGTAATCAAGGAATCCTTAGGCACATGACTATGACCTATACCCCTCAACAAAATGATATTGCTAAAAGAATGAACAGAACAATCCTTGAAAGAACTAAATGTATGCTGATTAGTTCAGGTCTGCCAAAAATCTTTTGGGGAGAGATAGTAAAGACTGCCTGCTATTTGATAAACAGATATCCCTCTAGTTCTTTAGATAATAAAGTACCTGAACAAGTTTGGTCAGGATCTGTTTCTGAATATTCTCATCTGAAAACCTTTGGGTGTGCAGCATATACCCACCAAACTGATTCAAAACTTGATCCCAGATCTCTGAAATGTGTTTTTTTTTTAGGTTATGGGAAAAGAATAAAAGGTTATATGCTTTGGATAAAAGAAGTTAGAGGATTTAAGGTGATAATAAGCAGATCAGTAGTTTTTAATGAAGAAGTATTCCCTTGTCTTGGTGACAAACTTGTAGAAGAAATAACTGACAATGATTTTGTTATCACTGAAATTGATGTTAGTAATCAAAATGCTCCTGAACGGACTCAAATTAAGGTACAGGCACCTCAGACTGAGCCCCAACCTATCATAGATTATGAAAATCTAGATAATACTCAGAACTTTGTGCCTGTACATGACCTGCGCGACTATCAGTTGACTAGGGATAGAGAAATAAGACATATAAGACCTCTTTCTAGGTATCAATATGCAGACTATGTATTTGCACAGATGGAATCTGATCCTCTAAATACAGAACCTGAATCATATGAAGAGGTTGTTGCCTCTAAGGAATCTGTCAAATGGCTTGCAGCCATGCAAGATGAGATGAGTTCTCTACACAAAAATAAAATATGGAACTTAGTTGAAAAGCCCAAAGATTGTAAACTAATTGACTGAAAATGGGTTACAAGATTAAATAAAACGAATACAAATCGAATGATAGAAGACATAAGGCAAGACTTGTAGCTAAATGGTTTACACAAAGAGAGGGTATAGATGACACTAAAATATTTCACCTGTAATTAAATACACCTCCATTAGGATATTGCTTGCACTTGTAGCACAATTTGATTTAGAATTAGAGCAACATGATGTGAAAACAGCCTTCTTATATGGTTCTTTATAGGAAACTATACACATGTCACAACCAAAAGGCTTTCATGTTAAAGGTAAAGAACACTTAGTGTGTCTATTGAACAAGTCCTTGTATGGCCTAAAACAGGCCCAAGACAATGGTATAAAATGTTTGATTCTTTTATACAAAGCCTAAGCTTAAAAAATCTGATTATAATCCCTGTTTTATTTCAAAAGGATGGAAAATTTGAATCATTAAACTTGCTCTTATATGTGGATGATATGCTTCTAACTGGTCACAATTCAGTTGCTTTAAATTTTATTAAAGAAAAACTAAAATTTACATTTAAGATGAAAGATCAAGGACCTGCTAGGAAGATATTAGGTATGGAAATAAAAAGGGACACACCAAATGGGAAACTGCTTTTAACCCAAAAAGCTTATATTGAAAAAGTGGTTAAAAGATTTTATTTGCATGATGCAAAACCTATTAGTCTACCTTTGTCTGGAAATGTGAAATTATCTGTTGACCAATTACCAAAAAATGAAGATGAACTTAAAAGAATATAGCATGTGCCATATACAAATGTTGTTGGATCTGTTATGTTGTGGTATGTTTAAGACCTGATATAGCTTAAGTAGTAAGTGTACTAAGCAGATTTATAAGCAACCCAGGAGCGTTTCATTAGGAAGGCATGAAAAATTTAATTAGATACTTGAAAGGCACACGGACTTAGGACTCATGTTTAAAACTGATAAAATTGGTTTTAAGTTGAAAGGTTATATTGACTCTGACTTTACTGGAAATTCTAATAATAGAAAGTCAACCATTGCATATTAGTACGTGATAAATAACACCTGCATTAGTTGGAAATCACAACTTTAGAAATTGGTTGCTTTATCCTCAACTGAGGCAATGAAAGAAAGTCTTTGGTTGATGGGTTTACTAAATGAATTAAAACTTATAGAAAGTTAGGTGAATTTATGTTCTGATAATCAAAGTGTCATTTTCTTAAGTAGAAATCTAGTTTTTCATGATAGAACTAAACATATAAATGTTAAGTTTCATTTTATTTGAGATATAGTTGAAAAATGTGATATAAAATTGGTCAAAATTCTCACTAAAATAAATCCTACTGATGCAGGTACAAAGGTAATACCTCTTAGTAAGTTCATTGATGTTTAAGATTGTTGGATCTTGAAGTTTACAACTACTTTGTTTTTTAAACAGGTAATAAGAGCAAATGAAGATAGTTTTTTTGTTAGAATCCACTTAGACATGGCCTCAAAATTTCAGCAAGGTGGAGATTGTAAAGATTGGGTATTGCATATCTTGAGCCCATGTATGCCTTATGATCCAGTTATGTTACATAAACAGCATGGCCCAATGTTCAGTCCAATATACCGAAGATTCTAGAATTGGAGACAACGTGTTTTATAAACACACCTTCACTTATTTGATGTGCTTTGTTCTGGATCATTGACACCTGGCAAATGGAGAACCGTTGTATCATCACTATTTGGTTATCTCTTATGAATTGGAATCATTGACTGCTGGAAGACATATGAATGGTTTTCTTTAACCCTAGCTCTATCTCTCTCTCTCGATTGCGATATTCTCCTGAGTGTATATTCTGTAATTTCTGAGTGAAATCATATTAATTTGAAAGAGGGTTATAATATCTATCTATTGGTAAGACTGTGCTGTAATTTTTGAGCATTATTTTGTGTTCGAGAGACAGAATACTTGGTGTTCTTTTGCAATTTGATTTATTGCCTATTTTGGGGCTATTCTAGTTTATTGGAGCAAAATCCTAATGGATGCTCAACGGGGGATTAGGCTTTAAAAACGATCGTTGAACGTCCGAGGCTTTGGGCCGAAAAATCCTTCATCTTTTTACTTTTCTTGCAATTTACTTTGTGCATGTTTCGTTTAATCGGTCAAGTCACAAAATAATCCCTTAATCTGGGACCAACAAAAAGATCAAGTACAATCAAACTTGTTAAGTAACGGTTAACTAGTGCTTCGTATTTTACATCTTTGAAATATTAATTATAGGATGACATTGTTCTTTCTTTGACGAAAATATGACACACACAAATTTCATTAACAGATTGTGCCCGTATTTTTCATCTTTTGTTTGTGCTTTTATATTTGGTCTTTTAAGGTAATTTGTAGTTCAGTTAGGACTAGCAAAAACCTTTTGGAGCATCTCCAATGCTATTTGGGCTGCACTAAGTTAAAATTTGCAATGTCAACAAAGTTCATCTTAAAGTAGACGCTTTCTTGACGGATTTAGTTATCATAATTTAATATTTTTCTCTCATCTTTCACATTTATTATTTTTTCTCTCTCCTTTTAAATATTTTCCAAGACGAAACTTGAATTATAGGCATTATGCTAGATCAGAAGTCATTCTAGTTGTACCTTGATTACATTGTGTGTATAATAGCATAATTAAGTGCGGTCAGTAACTCTTGTAACAGATGCAAGCAAGGGACAGAAGATATAGCGCACGTTCTTCTAAAGATGATACTGAAGTACAAATGTTTTAATGTGTTAGTGGTTTGAGGGTCACAAGCTCTATCAATCGGGTGCAGCAACAGTGATGGATACGTCCTACGGTGTGAATCGCCTAAAGATTAATGCTGATGCTGTGGTAAAGTCGAGCCACAGATACTTAAATCAGAATTATTTACAGGAACATGAGAGGTGAAATGGTCACTGCTGCCGTTACATGCTCTCTTATTTTATGGGAAGCGAACGGTGTGGCACACCCACTTTCGAAAGAGGCGCGCTTTACGTATCAAAATAGAACATCATTTATATGCCGACCTCTCGATCAACAGGCCAGCCCATGGCCTGGCTCGCTGCCTCGCTCGTTGCCACCCGTGAGATGAATGTAGGGGGCTAAAGATACTATGCTCAATCTTTATGTGGGTCTTGACGTCTACACACATTCTATTGGAGTTTGGTACTGGCACTACATTTTTCAAGCAATTTGGATATATACCTAACTTCTCACATGTACATCGCCTTAGGAAATCTTTTCATTTCTTGCATTATAATTATAACTCTCTTAGATCCCATCATTTTATTTCTTTTGTTTGACATGCCATGTCCATATCACGATGTACTATTAGTATCAAAGAACATAAGGCATTTATCTGTAATATTACAGGATAAATCACACATTGTTTAAATATCGAAATATAAATCAATATATAAGAATTTGAATTCTTGACGAGGTTAACCTTTTGAGATGAAATTCAAATCTTAATATGATATCAGAGTTTATTAAACTTAAACATATAATTCGATAACAAGTTTGACCTTTTAAAGATGGAACACAAGTTTTAAAACACAAATAAAGTGCATTGTTAGGTTTTGTGACAAAAATTCTATGTGATTTAGAAGTTTGTTGCGTGAATGAAGCTTGTTTAATCTTGGGTCCAGGTTGATTAAGAATCAAATTTCATGGTGGATTGGAAATTTGGCTTGGAAAAGGACTTGGAGATGAAGTAGAATACTTTTGAACGAAAAAGAAAGAAAAAAAATATTTTCAGCAAGCCCGATGCCACAACGCCGGGCAAGGGGCGCCGCGGCCCCCTGAACAGGGCAGGGAACCCGGTAACATGTTTTTCACTATTTTCCCGTTTTTTCCGGATTTTGGGACTTTTTTCTCCATCTTGGACTCTACCTCATCCACAATATTGAGATTTAGCTTTTATAAATACTCCACAAGGTATAGACACTTCATAAGGGGTGAAAAAGAAAGACTCGAAAGAGAATATCACAATTAGATCATTGTTGTATACATTAGAAACATGAAAGAATTGTTTAGATTAGATTGAAATGATCAATATCTTATAAGACAATTGTTTGTTTCTTAGTATAATAAATTCTCCTCTTCCACAATTTTCTTGATTATTGTGTGATCCATTAAATTTCATATTGTACATTTTTTTCGTCTTTAATTATTTGGTCGATTTCTCAACAAGTGATATCAAAATGTTTTTGATATCGGGTTGGTTCATAACATGCATATTTCTCGTCACAGTCAAAGCCCGATGCTGTAAGAAAAAGAAGAAACTTTTAATTACTTATACAACATACAATCTTTTCTGTCACCATTCCAGGTTCCACCACCCGTTGAAGCAGGAAAATCAACCTTTAATTCCACACATGCAACTTCCAAAGTTGTTTGTCTTCTCCAAAACTCCCCGGCCATAAATGTAGCAGTTGTTATTATCCTCACTTCAAAAATCATGCTCCCTTTACGTCGTTCTTCTAGCATATCTTTCACCCACGGGGCTTCAGCCGTGTTATAAAATGTTTCATCAGAAGCAGGCACGAAAAAGTCAGTATCCATATGGATTTCTTCTGTTCTCTCCACTTGAAAAGAATCGACCAAGGATGTATCGAGAATGAAATTCTTGTAAACAAGGCTACATTCGGTTTGATCGAAGGAAATATCGAGTTTCGTGTTTGGATTCTTCAAGTTCAACCCGGCTTCCCAATTAGCCTTTACTGTTGATTTGGTGAAGTTGAAATTGGGAATGGAAAACGTCTGGATTTCAAAATGGGGAACGTCTGAACCGAAAAGAACCCACAATAGGAGGCTCAAGAGGCATACACCGCAGATTAATGCAACCGTGAGGCAAATCATAACATGAGCAAATGTGTTGCTCGATTTGGGCTTTGTAGTCGGGAATGGTATTTTATTGGACGATGCGTAGTCAGGACCGCCATGATATGGTGGCGCAAGCTCTTGATAGGGAGGAGGGTCTGCCGGATATGCTTGTGTTGGGGAATACTCATTCGAAGGACCTCGTTTGGGTTTCTCATCGACCGGTTGAGACATGGCTGTCCCTCCCTCCTCTCGTCTCTCCCTATGCATGGAGAGAGAATTAAAGACACGGTAGGGTCCCTTAAACCCAATTGAATTGAAGAGGGAGAGGATTCTCTTGCTTGAAAATACGTGCTAGAGGCAATAAAGCCTATGATTTTAGTGGTTGAAATTCATGTGCACAGTTTAAGTCCCTAAATTTACTGCCCAGTCAGCCATTTTTACCGACTTCAAAAAAAAAAAGAATATCAAGATTCTTAGCCTTCAAATCTTGGATGGCAACATAATAAACACAAACACAAATCGAATAATTTTGACATTAAATTGACATAATCAATGATTAATGGATAGAAACAGAGGAAATGAGGAACCAACACAACTTGAGCTCTAGCAAAATGATTGTACATAAATGGCACCGATTTGTCAAAACAATTGTACGAGGAGCAAGTCATGTTCATGACGATTCAAACCATTCCATTAACAACATTTAAAATTGAAGATTTCACGTCCCTTTACATAGTTAGGCATAAAAAAATAAAAGGAAAACTAAAACCAATTCTCTAGATCCACAAAATATTAATCCAAATGATCGTTGTGGGATTTTACTTATTCTTGAAGCTCTTATTTTCATTTAACTCCAACAAACCACACTACGGAGTTTCCTCTACATCATGCTACTGCCAGAGAAATAAAGCTCAGTAAGTCCGATCATTAGGTAAACTCACCGAAGGAGGAACATAGCAATGGCACTCTTCTCGCTTGATTAAATTCTTCCGAGGGGGAAGTTGAACCTCAAGTTTACTTCTCATACCTGCCATTATAACAAAAAAAATGTTATAGTACATGTACATACATTACAAATCTCGAACTAGTTTAAACAGATATCACAGATGGAAAATTGAGCTCCCAACTTCCCATTTACCCAATTTAGCACAGGGAGGGAGGTCTACTATTGAGCGGAAACCTACATATAAAATGCAATCTGACCTATATGAATAAAGCACCCAAAACTTTACATATAGAAATGACACTGCCCTCAAATCAGAGTCAAAATCCAAAAATTGAAAATCATCCACTAAAATTTGAAGTTACACAGTATTCTCAATCCTTAAGCTTACAATATCCAGTAGATATTCCACTTATAGTTTTCATTTTTCATGATTTGCTAATCTAATTCAAATGGTATTAAGATTTGTTTACTTTGAATCATGCTATTCTATTATTTTCATCTTGGAAGGAAATATAGTTATAGGTTACAGAAATGCATAAAGCAAAGTCAAATCTCCTTGACAATCAAAACTAGAAAGGAGAAAGGTGAAGTTAGCTGAATTTTTCCTACTTTTACCAAAGTGAAAAGGCCACTGTGAAGGGACTATCAAACCATCTTTTCTTCAAAATGAAAATGTACTTAGGTCTTCTTGATTTTCAGTTTTAAGGCTAACGCAGAAGCAAAACACACCCCCACATGAAACAAAAAGCAGCGCATCATTAGTACAATAAAAGACATCGCACCCAAAAACAGATAGCACGATACCATTGCTTTATCCCTCTTTTTTTCCCCCACTCCTTCAGGTTAAGCTTGCTATATAGACGATATTATTAGTTGAATACGCATTCAATTCACATAAACAGAGGGATGAACTGAATTAATTTTTCCCTTAATAAAAGAACACATATTGAATCTTTTTCTTATATACCAACTTCCAGAGAAGCCGAGTTATCCAGATCATTAAAGCTCCAAGGCCTACTGTTACTTTCTTTTCCAGCTCTTCATGGATTAAATTCATTGACCCTTAGTTTAATATCCAATTTAGTCACATTGCCCTCCTAATGCTTCAATTTTCATAAGTTCTTGCAAAATAATTGTTCCCAGGCCCGTTTGAATACGTTTGGATAATTTTATGTGAAGGAGATTTGTGCCAGATAGTGAATGAACGGGCCATTAGTAAAGGAAGCGTCTCGTTCAAATTGCCCACTTGAGCAAAACTACTATCTATTTTAAGAAACCAAAGTAGTGATAAAAATGTAAATAATTAAATTTAATCATAAAAACCTTAAAGCATTGGCATTCAAATAGTCTTAAGTACAGTATTAACTCACCATGACCACTTCTTGCATATTGATTCTTAGGACTTCTACCAGTGACAGTGGTGGAGCTATTGGCTGAAATGCGAGGAAGAAAAACTCCAGTTCCCCCCTGAGAACCCATCCCTAATCCACTTCTCGGAATTGACAAAACCCGGTTCGGCATTAAACGGTGTTGCTGCCTTTGCAAAGTCCAAGGTCTTGCTTCGATAAAGGTGTGAAGCTGCAGAAAGCGAAACGAAACCATTAATACTTTCTCAAAACACACCTCTGTACAAAGCTGACAAAGCGAAACCAGATAAGGACAGCACAGGAAATGAATGCAAAAGGAATAAAATAGATTCATTTTTTCCCCAATTTTCACCAGAGATTGAACCGGGTTCAGAAACTGGTACGGATAAACCGGTGAAGAACCGGTCCATCTGCTCCCTGTACCAACTCCCCCGCCAATACATCCAAAGCACGCAACCGGTCCCGACACCGCAGACCTGTACGGAACCTCCGGTTTAAACCCCTGCAGCCCACAAAGCAAAATAAACTTGAAAAACACGAAGACTGATAGTAATTGCATGTATAATTCTTTTTAGCATGCCATACCTGTAGAGATTTAGAGAAATTTGGACGTTGATGAACATTAAAATCAGAAAATCGCTGAGCCAAGTCCTCTCTGAAACATGGCTTAGAGGTAGCATAGTAGTTTAATGGCGAGTTGAATTTAGTTGAAGTTTGAACATCGTCCATGGAGAAGAAATCAGAAGGAAGCCATAACTCTCCATCTTCCAAACTTTCAGCACCAAAATCTTCCTCCATTTTTACCAGTCACAGAGTGTGTGAAATTGGGGAATTTCAAGGGTCGAAAACAGGGACACAGAGGGGTTCTGGTTTTCAAATTGACGTTACAATTCTACTTTCTGCAACTATGGGAAGTACGAAAAAGAAAATCTTGAGAAAATAAACAGAAAAGAAAAAGGAAATTATATGCCGAAGAGGGAGGGGGAGAGAGCGTGTGTATCACGTGACCACGACTACTACGCCGTGGACCGTACTAATCGGCGTTAGTCTCCACGACGTTGGTGGTGGTTTTCTTTGAGTGTATGCTGCTGAGGTGAAAAAGTAAATGCAAGTGTCTGTTCGTTCAGGTAAAAAGTTAATCGAGGTGAAAATAATGGGTTAAATACTCCATATGTCCCTTAACTTCCACCCATTTTTCTATTAAGTCCCCAAACTTTAACTTTTTCTTTTTTTTTAAAAAAGATACATTAACCTTTCATATTTGATTCTCATCCACCTTACTTAAACGTCCCACGCTAATGCAGCAAACATAGACTGAAAGCTTGTTTGGAAAAGTATAAAGAATGGTTAATTATATTCACACCATAATTTTTATTAGTAGCAAAACATTTTAATTATTCTTAAGGTCATCAACCTTTACTCATCGTTAAAAATAAAAAAATCATACTTCTTTTTCATCGAACTATTATTTAACAAATCTTGTCTTTGATAATGGTTTTAGTTAAATTAATTTTTTGTGTACTTTAAAATGAGGAATTAAATTTTTCACGCTTTCGGATATTAAGTTATTTTACACCTCTTATTTGACAGAAATCAATAAAAGTTAAAAAAAAATGTGCTAATTAATAAAATGTTAAATATAAGAATGTGTGAAAAATAAAGTTAAGGACGATTACAGTAAGCAACGATTGAGGACTTCAAAAAAATTAAAATTTGGTGTAAGAATTTAAAAAAATTAGTGTGAATAAAAGTACCCTTAAAGAATTGCTAAAAAATTGAAGCTAAAATCAACAATTAATGTTTATCATACATTATATAAGACATACAACTTTTATAAAACCTTAACTATAAAGTTCAGCTTTTAATAATATTTACTCAATATTTAATTTTTAACTAAACTATTTGATTCACATTAAAATTTTCATTTTCATTTTTCTACTCATTTTCAACCACACATTTTTCAATAAAATAATATTTTACATCATATCAATAATTTTTCATTCTTTTTCAACCACACATTCCCCATCATATCAACCAAAAAAATGCATTCTTAGAGCAACAATGTGCACCAAACAGGGGCTTAATTACAAGTGAACTTTTTAAACTTAGTCAAACATGAATGAAATAAAATATCTAATTTGATAATGAATTATTCACTTTGCATGAATGTGAATTAAATGAATATTTTTGATGGATTATTTAATTAAACTTGGACAAATGAATATTGGGCTTGGATTGCTATTGAGTTTGACTGGGCTAAAAAGAATTTTTGAATATATATATATATATATATAAAATTCCATGAGGTACTAATTCCTTAACATGTCAGGCTGGTCAAGAATCATTCAGGTCTANTGGTTCAAACACACCCTAAATATATAAGAAGGCATTTATTATCAACGAAAATAAAGCACAAGTCTTCAAGCTGTTTATCATATCATTCTTACCGATTATGGCGTAATCGCCGTTTGTTTTAGTTAAATGGCAAATTTTTGGTAAATTTTGATAAAATATATCGTTAAAAAGTTGATAAAAATTATAAGTATTGAAAATGAAGGAAGAAAATGATTTTTAGAAAATAGATGACAAGCATGAGGTAAATGTAAATTTGTTTAGTCAGTTGATAAGTGACTTTTTACACTTATCCGGAACTTCAAAAGTGAATATTTGGGAGTAACTTCCATGGAATTACTACTTAATGTAGACTATTGTAGGATAAATGCTATGTTGAAGGGTTATTGATTAAAAAAATAAAATAAAAAGGGGCCAAAAAGGCGAAAGATGAACAAACGTAAAAGTTTTGGACCTAAACTACAAACTTTCAAAACTTGATTCTGACCAAGGATGTAGTACAATCGAAGAGGACATTGACCAACAAATTGGATAAAACTTAAAGTTGAAGGACTTGTTAGCCCTTCTTTGTATTTCTTTATTTCAAAACTTTTTATTTATTATACCCATTTTCAATTAGACATTTCCACGATAAAATATTTTGCACATAAATTAAAATATTTTCCCTACGTTTCAATCATACATTCTCTAAAAAAGAACCATTCAAAATATCATTTACTCCATCCCAATTTCTCTTTATAATGACCAATCAGATAGGAGGCTAAAAGAGATGAAAAATGATAAGAAAATTAAGGACCAAATTGAAGAAAAGCCATAGTGTATATACCTTGAGATCACAACGTCCCTCTGTAGAGTTCCAGTAGGCGACACAGCATAGCCATGCAATCGCAATGTGATCTCATGGTTCACTTTGGAGGTCAATTTTCAAGAACGAAGCTTGAGAGAGAGAGAGAGAGAGAGAGAGAGTTTTTGTAATTCAATGGAATTTTTCTTCTTTTTCTTTCTACAACTAAAATTCGAGTGATGTTTCATTATTGTTTTTCTGGAAAAAAAAATCAGTTTTAAAACATTCAATTAAGATGAAGATGAATCCCTTGTTATGAATTTTAAATTTCAATTTTGAGACATTGGATGCTTATTATAAATTTTTATGCATTCAATTACTTAGCTTCAAATTGAATTGATTTGTGATTTTTGTTTTATTCAAAAGAATGAATAAAGATTTTATCGCATGATAACAATCGTTGTAGATTCCGATGAAGGATAAAAATATATCGCTGTGACTTACATATTTTAATTGAATATTCCTGAGTTCTAATGCATCTTAATATTTTCGCATCCTTCAAAAAGATATATTAAAA
>CAIGRK010221032.1:2675-13653 GCA_903798315.1 Fraxinus greggii
TTATCATATTTATTGACAATTTCCATGCAAAACAAAGTCAAACGAATGGTATTCGATATGTTAGTTTTTCTTCTTTTTTTTTTTGGCAATTGGAACAAATGCTGATCCAATGGTAAAAAAAATTATCACTTTAATGGACAATTTTCATAAAAAATAAAGTCAAACGGATATCAAACTTTCAAAATTTTTCAGGTGGAAAATTATACCAATCAAACACAATTAATTACAATTCTCAGTAAAACAATTTTTAGGCAATTCAATTCCATGGAATTCATTTATTTCCACTAATTTTTCACCTTTACAATCAAACGGACCGTAGAGAAGCTTTTGATAAACTTGAAAATCTAGTTCATTGTTGGACAGTTAATCAATTCTTCTCTGTTGAATAAATAAATTCTCACACGCTTGTTTGATTTTGAGTTTTGAAAAGTTATTATATAAAAGGAAACTTTAGGATAATATTATGAAGTTAAAAGTAGAAAAAGTCATTAATCAACATGTAAAAATCTTAATTGAAATAATGTTTAGATTAAAATGAGTAACAAAATTAATTTCAAAAAAATCAAAATGAAACAATGACTTCATTGATTAGACATCTGGACTTATATATGGGATGATAATATGAGAATATATAAACGTTTATAGGTCAAGTCGTTATTGAAATAAGTAAATTCTTAATATGTATGTGGATTAAACTTTTACATGGCATTGATCAACTTTTGATACTACCAAAAAAGATTAGATTTCAAGCTTAGTCAAATGTCACAATAGATATAGATCTGAGTTTAAATTTTGAAAAATTCGAACTTTTCGTTCTTAACTTTTGAAAAACGTTACTAAATTTACAATCAACTTTTTTTTTCCAGTATCACACATCCTCAATCTTTCGAAGATGTAGCAAAACTTGTCCTTCCTATGGCTTTGACAGTTAGAACCACGTAAAATGACAAAAATTTTGACCCCTCTTTAAATATACACGTACAAAAGAAACTAAATAAATAAAAATGAAAAAATTGCAACAGGAGCCCAAAATCATTTAAAAAATTACAAATATATCACAATTAGATAGAATTAACCAAAAATTTAGGAAAACGAATGGGAAAGGGGTCTTCTTTCCGAACCTCCCCACC
This sequence comes from Fraxinus greggii, assembly GCA_903798315.1. Classification (NCBI taxonomy): domain Eukaryota; kingdom Viridiplantae; phylum Streptophyta; class Magnoliopsida; order Lamiales; family Oleaceae; genus Fraxinus; species Fraxinus greggii. The sequence continues at coordinate 3,806 of CAIGRK010221032.1, forward strand.
CAAAGATAATTCTAAGTACACGGGGATTCATATACAGTATAACCTCTATAAATTAATAGGCAACGAATGTAATTTTAACATATAATAGAAATTATCTATCTTGTTGTCTATCTCGTATCGAGCTTTAAGAAGCAAACTAGAATAGGCATTGAAAGCGCTCGCCTTTGGTTCCCTACTCAATAATTACCCTAGAACCTGACAAAGTCATTATCAATGAATTTCCGAGTGATTATCAACCAAGATATGGTCTTCTACTCACTTTGTAATTCTTACCCCTTTACCTCTACTCTAATACAGCTACAACCATGGCACTGAAAATGCATCAAGGATCAAGTGATTCACCGAAGCGATGAGACCTATTTGGTGGATGATATACTGATTTAGCGACCATTTCTTGTTTGGTTTTTTAAGCCATTTTTACGCATTGTTTTAGTGACCGATTTGAAGTGGTCGTTGATAATAGACAATATAGCAACGAATAAATGGTCCCTGATAAGTTGTTTCAGCAACCAAACATGCGTGGTCGCTGAAGCCCCTGGTCGGTATAAATCCATTTTTTCAGATGTAGTTAAATTTTTAGCAATCTGTCATTGGTTGCTACAGGTAACTTTTAGTAACTAACAACCTGTTGGTCACTGAAGGATTTCGCATAGATTGGCTGGTGATTTTTTTGTAGATTCAATTAGCAACAATTATTGGTTGCAACCAACAATGATTTGGCTGCTGAAGGATTTCACTTGGAATTATTTTTGGAAGGTAATATTTTTTGAAGAACTAACTATTAATCAATCAATTGGTTACGGAAGGTAATATGTAGCAACCAATAAAGATTTGGTCGCTGAAGGATTTCGCTGGAAAAAATTTTGACGAGTGATATTTTTTAATGGCAACCAGTCAATTGTTGCTAAAGGTGATTTTTAGCAACCAGCAATGATTTGGCCGCTGAAGGATTTCACATAGAATTTGTTTTGTTTGAAGAATTAACTAGCAACCAACCCATTCGTGGCTGAAGTTTTTACAACAATTAATTGGTCGCTGAAGGATTTCGGATGGGATTTTATAATCACGAGTAAGGTATGTATAAGGGAAGAGGAACGAGAAATATTGAAAAACCAAAAATATATATTAAAAAATTCTTTTGTAATAGTCTCCCAAAATTTTGAGGTTAATGAGAGACAAATTTTGAGATTTTATTTTTGTACTTCTTGCTTAAAAGTTAGTACCATAAGACTTTTGTAAAAGTTTTCAAAAGTTGTTAGGTTTTAGTGTTGGAGATTCTGTAAACAAAATGACTGATTTGTAACGTGTTGTAAAAGTCAAGGAGCTAATGTGCAATTTGAATAAATTAGGGTATGAGGTCTAGTATTTGAGCATGAAAAGAGAAGAAACACGGCGCCGCATTATCGCTAGCTTATCGTCTGGAAGCTGCTCGAGCGACAAAAACAGAATGTCTATCGCTCGACTGTCGTTGAGCTCTCGCTCGAGCAACAGTATGTCGCCGTCTGTCGCTAGCTTCTCGCTTGAGCAATAGGTCGATCCGAAAAACCCTAGTTTTTGTTTTTCAACAGATTTTTTCGGTCCATTCAACCCTATTACCCTTTCATAAAAATACCCAAATCTATACACGAAAATTGTGCATATTCGATATAACATATTCAAGAACCTTTTCTTACATTGAATTCATCATTTCACTCTTGATTCTATACAACCACATGTTGGGGAAAACATCAAATTGAAAAAATCCAAAACACCTTTTTTAACACTTTGAGGAAGGTGTTTTCTCAGTTGGGCTTCAGAAGTTTCTGAATGTTGAAAGAGGTTGGACTACAAGCGCAGGAAGAAAAACATGAATAAGTGATTCTTGGGTATCCATTTGGAAGAGACGTGTGCAGAAGATTGTAAGACTGCTAATCTTGGTAAAAGATTGTGAGTCTGTAAGTACAGCAGAATTTGGAAGCTACACGAGGTAAATCGGGAGATCTAGTAGGTTGGCTAGACAGTATCTACGGTAGCGATCACAAAACTGGAATGAAAAGCAGATCTTGGAGTTGTAAGGTTTACAACAGCTAGTGGAACTAGTTTGGAATTGAACTGTAACCCACATTGTCTATAGTAGAGGTAACTGGTTTGGTCCCGAAATTTTTACCCAGTTGAGGTTTCTCCGTCATCATATTAGTGTTCATTATTTTATTGTTTTATTGATTACTGCGGTATTCAAATATAGGAAATTGGATTGTATGTGAAACCATCTAGAAACTATTAAAAAGTGACTTNCCCGAAATTTTTACCCAGTTGAGGTTTCTCCGTCATCATATTAGTGTTCATTATTTTATTGTTTTATTGATTACTGCGGTATTCAAATATAGGAAATTGGATTGTATGTGAAACCATCTAGAAACTATTAAAAAGTGACTTGTTGCTTTTAATAGATTAATTCCGCACGTAGGGTCAAAATTAAAAATGGATAATTAATAACTATTCGGTGACTACGTAAATTTCATCCTTAAACAAAATCCATAAAAGAAAATAAAGCATATTAATCTCTACAAATACTCCTTTCTTTTTTCCCCTTTATGTAACTATTTAATAAAGACCTCAATCATGTAATTTCAAGAGGACATTTCATGAATACACTTCTAGTTCTTTCACAAACGATATTTCATCAACATACTAAAACAAATCCAGTTTTAGAATACTAAAAATTCAGCTTGAACGATTTTTAATTGTTTACAAATTTTTATCCAATTTTAAAATGAAAGGAAGATTAAGGATGCAATTCAGTTTTTTTATTTTTATTTTTTAAAAGTATTTAATTAATGTTAAATGATGAACTAAACGATACGTTTTGGACTTCAATGACCTTATTTTTTATGAAAACATTTGGTTTTGGAATTCCAGAGATTTTTTTAATCACCAACATATAATATGTAATTCTAAAATCCAATGACATTTGACAGATCAACATTAATTATAATGGGGGTGCGCATGATATAACTTGTATCATTGTTTCAGCACCATGCTAATTATTTATTTCAGCCACTATAGAAATGATTCAATCCTGCTAAATTCACTTTTTTTTGGCAGGGTAAAGTTAAAGCAAGAAAGAATCAAACAATCTTCAGTTCCATAGGAAAATCGCAATTAAAGGTTTCATATCTTACAAACACAATTTAAGGTCACACGTAATTGAAGCACAAATCACACAACACGACTCTAGATTGTTGGAAAAAATGGGTGATTTGTGTGTACATAAATCATCAATTAACACATCAATTTTAAATAACATGAAAATACAATTCAATAATAATATAAACATAAAACATAAGTAGAGAGTTAGGAAAGCAAGCCTTAAAGAGTCATGTCAAGGACGCTGTCCTAAAGTCGTATTGCTTCCCCTTCGTACTAATTCTTTCGGCACTACACGACTTCAAGATAAAACCCATATGACTCACAGTCGGTTCTCCTTCTATGAGCACGACCATAGGGAAATAAAGAACGGCCTTTATCGAATTACCAAAATATAGAAAAATAGTATGAAATTTATTATACTATTATTTTTTCAATTTAGGTTTTCTCAAGTTACGTATCTCAATGAAAATCACTCCCTTTTATAGGGATAAGTTTAACCCCACAATCATGAAAATTAAACCAATTAAAATGTAAGTTACAATATGAATTATGATATTTTTAATTTGTGTTAAAATTAAAAATTAATGAAAACATAAAATTAAATGTTTTTAATATTGAAAGGTTAAAACTTTATTTTTATGTTACAACACATTTAAGAAGTTAACCTAAATCTTAATTAATCCCAACATTATATGACAAGCATGCATATGACATGCCATACATTAATGTTGATAATTAATTTTCGTAACCAATTTTAATTTGAATTCTTTAGAAATTACGTACGAATTTAAATTGCTAAAATGGATAGCTCATAGCCTTTACATTTATGCAATTGTTACATTATATGATAAACTTATTGTCATCGAACCAACAATTATTGTTGTTTTCCTTTCTTCTCTGTTATGGCCATTATTGTATATATCATTTGCATTAAAGCTATGTCCCTATATATAATAAATGAATGTCCATGTAACCATGCCACGGTAAATCGTCCCTTCATCTCCATGGTACACTTACACTTCCAAGTAATTAAAGGCGGTCTCACGTTGCTGTCTTTGTATGCTTATATGACTATGAGCTCGTTCGATAATTTTTTTGCTTTTGCTTCTATTTTTTATAGAAGCACTCCAGTCGGATGATGAACTTCTAAAAACGTTTTCAAATAAATTTAAAAGAAACTTTTGATTTTTCAAAATCTTGTCAAATTGGTCCAATGTATTCAATATTATTAAGGAAGAAACAAAAACTGGCAATAAAGATGATGGAGCACTAAACATAATTAAGAATAGAACCTCTACAAATCCAACAAAGAGTCTAAGAAAATCTCGAAAGCATCAGCCCTCTACTTCAAAAATACCTTTTGAAGAATACAAGAGTTCATTCTCTTCCCGTAAATTGATGTTTTTGTACGGAATAACAAACAAGTACTGTCCCATTGGTAAAAGAATTGATCAAAGCCAGAGAGCTCCAGCTTCCTTGAGAAGTGGGACTAATGTGCCATTAATATGTGAAGCCATAACTCTGTCCATAGTACCAACAAGTTTGCCGCCGATGAAAACCACCGGCATGGCCGAGGAGCCTCCGAGAAGCGTCATGAGTGCCCTCTCAATTTCTTTACCACGGGGATCTTGGTCTATCTCGTGAACACTTGGGTTGACTCCCATGCCACAGAAGAGCCTCTTCACTGCATGGCACATACAACACGTACTCACGCTGAATATCACCACCGCGCTACCGGTGGCCAGCCGCATCACCCTCTCTAGCGAGTCCGACGCCTCGCTTTGCCTCGTTGAACTATACATCTTAGTGTATATTTTACCTGTTTGCCAATTTGGATGATGTGTGAAATAATGAAAAGGATGAGGGGGTATATATAGGGTGGGGTGCTTATCCGGTTATTGTCTGCGGTAGGAGACGGCTATTATTAATTTTATTAGATAAGGAAATTAATATTAATTTTTTTGGGCACGTAGGCATAGTCTGTATTTTACTAGCTAGTGTATATTATTAGATGTCAATGTCATGCAGTATTAATACATTTTGTGTAAGTACGTATGTAGAAACAGCAGGCAGTCTAGTTGTCGGGTGCTCGAATTGATGAGATTTTTCCGTGACCTTAATGTGCATATTGCCTTTTTTTTTTTTCCTTATTGATTTTGAACCTTGCAAGGTACACGAGAACTGTTACTCAATGCTGACTGCCAACTTGCTTTTATTAAACACCCGCTGGCCATTTAGCAATAATTTGTTCCAAGACGCGAATTGTGTCTTGCTATTTGTTAATAAGAAATAGTATAGCAGCGATGTGATAATGGAACAGTCAAATGCGACGACAGATCTTAACAATATTACAACTAACAAATTGCCCTTGATGCACGATAAAATTTTTTTAGTGATAAAGTCGCCATTAAAAGTTGGTATTGTAACTTGAGTATTTTAGTGCGGACATGTTTTTAATCTTCAAAAGTTGAGATTTTGACTTCTTAGCCTATTTAACGATGTGAGATTGAGTCCTCACGTGGGGAATCGACAATGTGGAACTTGTAACTTTCACTTCAAAGTTAGCGAAAATATTGAGTGATTTTATGATTTTTTTTTTCCTTCAACTACAATTGATTTAAAAGTCACATGTGATTTTAACGTTCATACTGTTGATTTCAAACACGACGGAATCCGAGCTAACAAAGTTAATTAAATAGATTAGGGAACCAAAACTTCACTTTAGAAGGTTGGAGAGTCGTTTCTACACTACTTGAAAGGTTGGAAAGTTGATTTTCTCCGGTTTATATTAAGCCTTTCGGGTTTCATTTCATTTTACTAAATTCTACTTTTCAAGAAGTGAATGGTTGACAAGTATTTAGTACATGTGAATAATACGAAATGCACGATAAAAATTAATGATTAACTTTGTAAAAAAAAAAAAATTAAAAGAAGAAAATGAAATTCGGCTAAGTTACTAATGACTGAATTCTAAATACTAAAAATATATAGAAATTTTTAACCTAAATGCAAAAACCTTAGGATAAGGAAGCTGGTTCATTGAATTTGAAACCTTAACCTCAACATTAACCTGAATCGAAGTACCGATGATTATTTACTAAAGAATTGAATAAAATCAACTGGCAACCATTGTCGTACATCAATCATGTTATATGTATATCTTTTTTTACATTATTATTTACGTTATGCCACGTGGCAACACATCATCATACAAATATATATATTTTTTAAAGACATTTCTCGCAAAGTTTTTTTTGAAAACAAAAGAGATGTAAACAATGATGTAAGTGAGATGTAGATTTGGCATTATTGGTCGTACATTATTGTTGTCATAATGTTGTTATGTTCTTTTTTAAAATTAAAATGAATAAATGCTTTCTGATGTAAGGATATATTGTTGTTTAAAGTATATGAATAGGGCAGAACAAGATATTAATATGTTTCCTGCAATATCCTCCACGAACGTATCTCTTAATTAAACGCACGCCAAAAATTTAATGCTAAGGAACATCCATCAATATTTGGACTTATTAAAAACCCTTCCAATATATAATGTAACAGTAGTCCGTCCGTTCAATTCTTTCTGAAAATGCATAAATATATGTAAATATATAACTAACATAGTTAGGGCTAGACAAAGCTCCCGAACCGAGTGGAACCCGAATCGAATCGAACGGTTCTTCTCAAATTAAATACTCGAACGAATATCTAAATTAAGAACCGACGGGTTTTGTTCGATTCTCTAGGACCGAAAAATCGAATAAGAACCGAACCTTCCTAATTTTTTAAAAATTTTTTTATCTTAAATAAGTCAAATTATTTTATTTTTTTAAATGAATTTGCTAACTAATTAATTTAGTTTAAACCTAAAATATGATTTTAGTATTGTTTCTGACGTTCTATTATTGTCACTCGCTATCTTCATCTTCTTGTGATTTTAACAGTCATATCTATGAAGAACTCAACAAAGAAATGTGCAAAAGATATCACCGACTGGATTACATTATTTTGTAAGAGTTAAGATTGAACTTGTTATTGTCGAATTAATGTATCGTTGTTGTAAATATAAAAAAGTATTTATTGTCCGGAACCTGGGAACCGAATCGAACCGAATCGAACGGAATAGAACCGAACCTGAACGGTTCCATAATTAAATTTGGACCCGACGGTTCTACTTACTAAATACCTGAAAATTTCGGTTTAGTTCGATTTTCTTCAGAATCGAACCGAATCGGACCATGTCCAACCCTAAACATGGTCATGGGGGATTTTATATGGGTCACGTGGGGTTAACTGACCCTACGTAAATTGTGAATTTTTTTATTTGCTCGACTTTTTTTTTCAACTTCAATTTCTCTCAAAACTCGAATCTCATTCTTCTCTCAATACTTAGATTTGTATTTTTATCAAATAACTGCCTTTTCTTAATCAGTTCACTTGTGCCGACGATGAGACCGACCACCTTTTTTCTCCACCTCAACATCAGGCTCCTCAAAGCCCTTAATCCTTGATTTGAACAATATAATTTTACGATTATTTCAAAGTACAATATTTTTAATAATGTATTGAGTTATTTCAATTAATATTATATTGCTTGAAAAAAATTGTAACTTAAATTTGACCTCACAATGAAAAATACTCGGCTTCATCACTGAACATGGTCAAGGTGTTTATTGGTATACAATGTTGTTTGGCCCATTTAGTAGAGTTTTTACTTCTTATAAAAGAGTTTCACGAGAAAATCACCGTGCAATTCGTTTGGCTAGAAAAACATTTAGAGAAAGTTGACCAAATATAAATTCCTCAAAAAGCAAAAGCCCTACTAAATGGACCATTATGTCAACTTTTTCTGAAAACTCTTCTAATAAGACAAAGTACTATAATATAATCTAAATATATTCAAAAATAGTTTTTGATTATTAAAAAATCTCGTGAAACGGACACTTGTGAGATAACTTCTACAATATCTACAAGAATTTGAACTTCTGAGGCAAATATTATATCCTTTTTTTAAATAATATTTGTCCCTCCCCAAAATATAAATGCACAATAAATTTTAACAATACCTTCAGAATATGAAATATCTGAAATGTTGTTGGCATCTATGCACTTAATGACAACTGTTACCCTCTAAATCCGAGGTCCCAGCTCAGTTTGCCACGCGGACAACCACGTAAGCGACAGGTCCACGTGGGTAGGAAGCTAGCTAGAAGGTCAAACGGGATAGTTGACAAAGTTGAAATTAAAGAAAATCGGTTCATCCGAGGTTCCTCTAATGCTGAAGAAGAGGTTCCTTCAAATTGTCCGAGGTCCGATGCACCAGGGATCCCTGAACCGAAGCTAATCGGATCCACACTAAAGCAGACGTTCCTTGTAACAGATTTAGAGATCTTTTAGAAGTGATTGATGTAACGTTTGTAATAAAGTATATCAGTGTGTCAGCTTACAAATAGAACGACAAACCTTTTGCCAAACATTAATTGTAAAGAGGAGACAGTGATGTGAAGCTTTGGTCTAGAAGATGTTGCCAAGTGGCTTTGATCCAACGATCACCACGTCAGCCATAACAGCATAAATAAACTCACTTTGAAAGAGGGAGGGGGATTGGATTCAGAAAAAAGGAGAGACGGATAAAAGGAGATTTACATATCTTGTTCTAAGAGGAATATATAGAAAAACACATATAGCAAATAGACCAAGATTCGAAGGCATAACTCCCTATCTCCATATCTATCCTTCCACATATTTCATTAAAAAGGAGAGAATCGGGGTGAGAAATCGAGCTGGCATTCCTTGATAGCACGATTGTCATCTTTACCAAAGAAACGCAGGTGCCTGAACGACTTCGTCTCTTGCCAGAAAGTGCCTCCCGCGTCTATTCCAGCCAGACTACAGTTCCCGTCCCGGTAGAAACGCGTCGGATTCGAACTTGACATGGCAAGAGTGGGCCCGGTACCTGTTGAGTTCATTTTTTGGGGTCAACAATAACAATTGAAATTCCAAGATTTTCTATAAACTTATACATGGCATTTAGTTGCTCTATAACAAATTCAAATTTGATTTTTGTTAGGTTTTTAGTGTTGTAATTCTGTGGACAAAATGATTAATTTGTAACGTGATGTAAAAATCAAGGACATATGATCAATTTGTATAAATTAGGTTATGATTTAGGGTTTGAGTATAAAAAGAGAAGAAACATGGCGCCGCATTTTCGTTCGTTTCTCGCCCAGTTGGCGCTCGAACGACAAAAATAGAATGTCTGTCGTTAAGCTCTTGCTCGAGCGATAGTGCGTCGCTCGTCTAGCGCCAGCTTCTCACTTGAGCGACAGATCGATCTGAAAAGCCCTAATTTGCTGTTTTGACGTATTTTTTTCTGCTCATTCAACCTAATTACCATCTCCTATAAATACCCAAACCTATGTACGAAATTTGGTGTAGTTGTTCATTGTGCCTCTTCTTTGTAATACTTCCATATTATTCTTTGAAGATTCAAGAGCTTGTTCATGTATTGGTACAACCACGGATTGGGGGGAAAACATCGAATCAATTGAATCCAAAACACATACTTCCTAAACACCCTTAGGAAAGTAATTTCTCGATTAAACTTCAGAGGCTGCTGGAGGTTGAGAGAGGTTGGACTATAAGCGCAGGAAAAGCACAAGAACGGGGAGTTCTTGAAATTCCACTTGGAAGAGAATTGTAGAAGATCGGGAGCTGGT
>CAIGRK010221040.1:0-13149 GCA_903798315.1 Fraxinus greggii
ATTTTTAGGTACGTTAAACTAGATAAAACTAGATAGAACAAGTGAAAATGATAATCTTGACTATGATACTTGATCGTCCATCTCTCATTCACACATTAAGTCTTAGTTTCTACTTAAGAGAGTCGTATGAAGATTAGAAAACATGCAAATCATCCTCAACTTAAGAATTACGCCTACGTCACTGCCATACAGTTTCATTCTAACAAAGAAAACGAGTACAAGTTGATGTCGATCCACTCCAATCGCATTCTCAACCTCCCCAAGAACCATCATCTTTGATTTGATTGCCGGGCATTCAATGTCACTTGACGGAGACCATATAATATTTAAGCTCTACATCTAGCATACCTAATACTCGCGGTTGAATAGGTAAGTGTACAGCATAATTAACCTCGACTAAGTCTATCCTGGTCCCATAAAGCTAATACCCCAATATTTATAAGTTGGATTTGACGTTTTAGAGCAACTATTATTCTGGAATGCTATTATGCAACGGAAGTTTCAAGTTCTTATTGATAAAGTCTCGTGTACAGGGTAATGGCAAATTGCAGCAGAAATTTTCTGAGAGATTGCAGAGAAACTCAGCAATGTTCAACACCGAAAAGAGACTGGATCGTGTGCTTCCAATCCAAGCAACACGCAAGAGGCATCACCGAGAACAAATGACAAACCCTTTATTAGGGAGGGAGGCATTCTCTGGACCAATTTCTTCCACCCCGCAACATTACCATGTTTCAAATGCTAAGCAAGTTTGATTCTTGATTGATTCATCATGGATCATGTGTTTGCATGAAAAATACATTACAATCTAGAAGCTCAGGGATCGAGAGTAAAGTACTGTGCTGATTTACACAATCAAAGAATAGAGACGAGCTTTAAGACGTCGTAATGTCATCTTTGGAATGTTATTCAAACACCCCCACCCCAAACTAACGCGCACACAGACCACACATTCACAAATTATGATGTACAATTACGTTCAAGTGAATCGCTTTCCAGCATATTTTTTTATGTTGTCTCCACCCTCAGTCACATGCAATCAGCTTTCAACTCAGCTAACTCTCCCTTCTGTACTACCTCACTAAAAAAGAGTATGTGATAGTGTTATGTCTAGAAAATACGTATTTGGTTTAGGGTGGATAATGTTATATGGACACAATTCTGATGGATAACAACATGAAATAGATGATTTACTACAACGTTTAACACAGTCTTCAAATTCATGGCATTATAATATAATAAAAGTTTTTCATATGGAAGAACAGCAATTACCTATGTCATTCAGCAAGGGAAATACAAAGGGCAATGGCCATGCCCAGCATCAACGACACTAAATGAACCGCGGTACTTCTCAAAGTAGAACTGCCATTGTTCATCTCAGCCAACACTCCAGCAACTGAAATGTAGATAAAACCTCCAGCGGTAAACCCCTGCAAGAATACCAAACAAATGTATAATCATTCACTACTGAGCAATACTTAAGGGTAAAGAGAATCCAACTATAGATTACTCGAAAAATAAACTCTCACCTCAATCAAAGACGATTGACCCGGATCTTGTCCCATTGTTAAGGCCTATATAGTGCCAGTGCACATATTATTTTATGTAGTTTTGAACATAGGTTTAAATAAACCAGTGATCACTAAAATTGTCAACTTCATTTCGTGTCAAATTGGTGTCTAAACTTAAAATTTATTACACAATTTGATCATTTCTTTCACATCTGTTAATTTGACTAATGAACAAGCTGAGGTAAAATTTAGTTATTTGCTAACTAGGCTGCCATATCAACTTTTCCGTTAGTCAAACTAACTAACACGAACAGAATGACCAAATTGTAACAAGTTTATAAGTTTAGTGACCCAATTGTAACAAAGTATAATTTCAAGAAAACAATGAGGTTTAGCGACAAACATGAACTTTTGGGTTCATGCTGCTAGTGTTTTTAACCCCCTGGAACATATAGTAAGGGAGTAGAGTAATAAGCTCATCTTTCTTCCAATACTAACCAGCGCAGTTCCTGCTAGTGCCACGAGTGCAGATAAAAAGTTAAAGAAGAGAGCTTTGGAGACACTAAAACCCGACCTCACCAAGATTCCGAAATCGCCTATCTGCTCCACATCAGAACAAAGGTATTCAGTTGGCAATGCAAATTATCTAACAATTTTCAGGGGGAAAAAAAAGGTAGGACCATAAAAAATTAGAACTCCCACAACCTTGAAATTGCATAGAATAGCTCGTGACGGGTACTTACCACATTAGTGTCACTATATTAATAAATAGCCTTGGAAAAAATGAAGTGAAAATGAAAATGAACGAGAAAAATCTGATTTTGGAAAAAAAAATGACATTTATTTTGGGATATCATAAAATAAGCTGTTGATTTCATGCTTCTCAAGTATAGAGTGAACAGTACATAGAACCGTACTAAATAAACCCCTAGTTACAACAAACTTCTTCCTCAATGGCCAATACACTGAGTAAAAAGATAAATCAATAAATTCATCACGACATATTATATTTGTGAAAACACGACAGACTTAATAAGATGAAGAGCATTTTGAGTGAATACAAAACTATAGAAGCTTTCCCACTACGTAACGGGACCATTTGCCTTTACAACTTAAGTTCATGATAACATGTGGTTTAACACGGTCCTCTTACCACAGAGAATCATAAAATTATTAGAGTGCAAATAAGAACTTAGACCAAGATTCTTCAAACCCAAGTTAATTGTATAAATCAACTTCCTCAAACTACACCTCCAAATGAAAAATGCAAGAAGTAAATCACAGAGAGTTGGCCAAAACCAGGGCGGAGCAAAGAAGGTAATCCAGTGGGGACATGCATAAGTAAGAACAATGATTTTGAAACAAGGTCATAAAATATGAATGCTGAAAACATTATAACCTTTTGGAATAGATTATCATTGTTTCCTACAGGTTTTTTAATATCTTGTAAACGTTGTATAATAACTTTCATCTCTAAATATTCGGTTAGCGTCTTTCACATAACGAATCAAGCGTTTTTCAAAGCCTTACTATTCCATTATCAATATTATATAATATAATATTCTCAACAGACGACTAACAGTCATCATTCACTGATCTCAAATTCGATTGAGCAGTTTATTTATCATAATATTCATAGCATAAGATATGCTCTACAATAGCATTAGCAAACAAAAGAATTAATGCCCACATCTTAAGTATGTAACGAATGGGTATTCCACTCTTATCACATTTTTGCCCCATTGCATTCGAAAGAAAAATATCACAATATCATAATGTGTTGTATTCACGTCTAAAACTAAGTAATTGTTGAGCACATCAATTAATTAAGTATTCTGCAGATAATTGCAAATAAGGCACCATGCTAACAATAAAAAATTAAAAAGAAACTTTTGTTCCAGTTTATATTTAACTTCGCTAGATTTCTGAGTATATTAGTTTAGTAAAGAATGTTAGTTTTATATTACTTTCTCTTTAATACAATGAGCCCCTCCTTGGCCATGCTCATTGAAGCAGAATACCTTTTCCAAACCTGCTCTCTAATTGCAATTGATTTTGATTGCTACCAACTAAAAATCTGCTGGTTCCTTCTCCAAAATCCAGTGGGAGCACATGCCCCCACTGGACCCACCTGGCTCTGCCAGTGGCCAAAAGATTTTAGTAAAATGTGCTCAGAGATCTCTTCCTACTCTACAGAATTACAGATTTAGAAAAATACAAATTTGGATGTAAAATTGATATTAACATAATAATGCACATGCAGTAGAGCAAAGGATTTCAGTACAAGTGCCATAATATAATTGCAAATACACAGTACAAAAGTGATAACACGAACCTCCTGAGGGAGCTCATGAGCAAGCAGAAACAAAGTTCTTGACCAACCACCAACCGATCCATAAAGGAGAAAAGCACTTCCCAAAGCCATTCCATCAGTGAAATTGTGCTGCACCAAAAATTAGATTATATCTAGTCCATAAACATTTCCTCGTTAAATAAATATTGAAACATTTAAAATGAAATGCTTCACAATGTAAATCTATGGTAGATTTAGAGCCGAGCTAAAAAAAATCCAAGCAAGGAAAAGGGTAAAATGAAGGACATACTACTCCATCGGAGAAGAGGTTGAGATAACCAAACACCAGATTTGACTGTGACTTGGTAGGTTCTTTTCTACTAATGGACTCGTTGTTATCATTGGAGCTTTTCATTGCAGTTAAACTGGTTTTATCTTCCGCATCACTTCTGCCAGCATTTCTCTGCAAATGCAAGAAATAGTAGACAAATTTCAGGGGAAGAATGATTTGCAGGGACTCGGTTTTATAGGATTTAATTCCATGAAATCTTAATCAACGATAATATCTACTAAAGAGTAACAAGGAGTTAATGAAGAAATTGGACAAGAGTTGCAAAATTTTGTATCTAGAAACGTATATGTTGCAAACATCAATCAGGATAACTTGTTGGTCAGTCATGAAAGCAGGAAACAGTAAAGTACATCAATAGAAAAATATAAAGACCTAAGGGCACGTTCTTTTAATTTGTGTTACTTCTATTTCAGATGCAGGTCTCACATAATCCGCTATCCTTACTGGGTTTACATCCAAAGTATAGTCGATCCCCCAATGAACATGATATACAAACTTCTCAGCCTACCTTCCGAAGAACAGCTTTGACACTTTGATCATCTCCACTGCGAGCATCAGTGGGCAGTTCATCCAGTACTTCAGATTTCATTTTGGATTTACTTCCATCTTTCTCATTATGAGACAGTCCCTGGAGATTTTCATGAGCATCATTATCATCCTTCAATTTATTGTGCTTATGATGATGATGGTGATGACCATGACTCCATGCATTAACTCCTCCAGAAAATTCTTCAACATACCTCACTAATTTCTCAACAAGAAGAAAAAGTACAATTCCAGCTGCAACAATAAATATAATAATAAGAATTTGAACTTTGGTAATCTGATCTTCAAATGTAATTATGTAAAATTGAGTAAGAAGACAAAGAATACTTTTATATCCAGGAAAGTGAAGAATAAGATTATAAACATGAAATCAAAGTGCAGCAGAGAAAACGCAATTAATCCGAAAGCTCGATGAACAAAATACTTCTTTAATGTGATGAAAGCATACGGTAAGTTATCTAAATCAGCCACCACTCAAGAAAATGTCTAATAGACACTGAGATAAACATAGTATCTGTAACAATATGACGAACTATTCAGGTTCTTACACCATGTTAAATACTTTCGCATCGCCAGAACTTTAGGCATTGAATATTATGCATCAAGTTCTAAAAGCTAACAATCTTTAATTTATGTCTGATTAAGATATTTTTTATCTTTCAAAAATTGCCAAGCATGGGCCTGATGGATGTCCTTGCTTGAAGTTCACAAGGATATCCAAACAATGAACATGACCCTTTTAAAGCCTAATTCCATAAATTTTTGTATCGAGCTCCTAAAATGTTTAAAGTTCATTATACTTCCTTTTACTAGTCTTCTAGGAAGGATTCATAAAGCGGCAGTCTCATGATTTTTTCTGTAGGTAGCACTATTGAGAACAGTCTAAACTTCAATCCTCATTTCTTCCAAGAAGCCCAAAACTCAGATACGTTAAGCATTTGAAACCACTCTCCACCCAGCTTAAATAATAGTCCACCACAATCATTATAAATGATAGCCCTATATTTCAAAATCATGACACACTTGCAATAGTTTTACTATAGTGCAAGAACAATGCTTATGGTAAAGGGAATAAAAAGGGAGAATGATATACAAGATTTCCACAAAGAACAAATATATGTCTTTTTCACATGCTCCATCACAGTCTGCTCTAGTACTAAGCATCTGCCTTTCAACAACATTATACTGAAATCATTTTATTTTTTCGAGGGCAGTGGGGAGATAGGAAAGATGGAAAGCATGTAATTCACAAATTTCTACTTACCCAAGACTGACAATCCAACAGAAAGATCCTTCAAGGAATGTGAATGAGACTCTTCAACATGCACGTGACCATGAGCATTCTCATCATGGTGATCATGTGAATGGGAACACTCACCACCTGCAGGAATAAAATAAAAACAATTAAAAGTATGAAAGCAAAGTAAAATAGAGTGAATCATATTTTGCAAGATCAAGTAGCTTCTTCAGATCTGGAAACCAAGCTTGAAGAAGAGACCAGAAAGGAAAAGAAAATGATATCTTCTCACCGAGGCACAAATTTATTAACTTAACAGTTTCACCAGCTGATGTCCCATCATGCTATATAAAAAACATACGACAAATCTATGCTAACCTAACATCTGAATTCAATTGGTACCCATGGTTTATATATGAAACACACACTCATAAACCTACAGATAAAATATGTATTTATCTATGTCTACTCACAACTGAGATCATACACTCATACTTTTCCACAAGGAAACATTCTACTTGTGGCAATGATTAAAAACAATCTGTGACAACTTTTATCAAGAGGCTCAGAATTGAAATATCGTAAAATCTTGTGATACTACGTATTCACAAGAGAACTTAAAAGAAGAAAGCAATCAAAAGCATGAGCTTCTTAAGAGTAAAAATTATCATGTTTCCTTTTACGTGATTTTCATCTCTCTTGTAATTACTATGCTCACAAAATTATCAGAATTATTGGAGTCTGTAAACATATTCAAATCAAAATTATCAAAGTTGTTGCAGTATCCGTGCCCCTGCATCTCTACTTCACATAACCAAAGAAAAAGAAAGAACTATAAATATTACAGAATATTTAATGGGCATTCATTTTTTGCAATGGGAACAGAACATTTCGGGGTATATACAATCAATAATATATCCAGTGCTGTGCAAAGTTTATTATGCCATATGGAAAAGAATTAGTTCATTAAAAGGTATTGTCAAGGTGAAATTTAGTACATTCAGCATTAGAACGTGATTATTCAATATTATTTCCTTTTAACAATTATTTGTCACAGAATTCAATATCCCCTATTGCACAAGTCTTAGCCCATGTTTGGCTAATGTTTATAAATTGTTTATGTGCTTGTTTGGTAGAGATTAAAAGCCAATTAAAATTGAAAATATAGCCGTTATTGGATCCCACTCGTTTAATAAAAGTCAACAATAACGATTAGTTTTTCAATTTTAATCCAATTTTAATCTCTACCGAACACGCCCTATAATAGGTCAAACCACTTTTTATTCACACATTTCGTGAGACCCTCGGGTACTACCTACTTATTCACTACTCATTTATATCTATTTATAATTTAAATCATTTATAAACACTTCCCAAACAAAACTAAGACTCTTTATTTCGACTTCATTCCTTCATTCAGCAAGTCTATTAACCAACCAAGACTTTATTTAAGCTAAGAAATGAATTGGAATACTGGCTCAATAAACTCCAGATTAAACTAAAAAGAAAAAACTTTAAGATCAAAACTGAGGAAAACAGAAGAACTTTTAGCATTAATTACAAAACATGGGCATTAGCTTGTTTTGCATACGTACCAAAAGCATGTGGCAATTGGTGAAGAAAAGCATCGCCCAGCATTGCTCCTGCCTGCATAAGTGAAGTTCAATCAAAATCAACCTACTGAAACTCAAATGGAAAATCACTGAGTGAATACTTTTTAAATTTAGTGATCTATAATAATTTATCACGCCATTTTGCAAACATATTCAGAAAAATTGAAGTTAAGAAAAAGTTAGTAGTATGAAAGTGGCATGCATTAATTTGTAGAATAAGAAAACTGCAAAGTTTGTCGTGATAAAATACTATTTCGCTAGAGAGTCCTCCGAAACAAGTCTTCTAAAAAACTAGTATAGGAAACCTCAAACTACAATATATATATATATATATATAAAATAAAGGCATAGGCTCATTTCATAAGCACTGGTAATATGTTCAGACTCCAATAATTCTTATTCTCCCCACTTAACAAGAAATCTTATAATATTCTTTCAGTTCAAAAAGTTTAGCAAAGCCTTCTCCTATCAGAATAACAACAACATAATACCCTCCCACTTTCCCATATATGTTACATCATTTCATTAAAACCAACTTTTTTATGAATTATATCATCGCATTGACATTTGGAACTATTTACCTATTTGGCCCGAGTTTAAATTCAAAAGTTGAAAAACGTGATAGAATGGCGATTAATAGATTTCATTTTTGTCCTTTTGAGTGGACTTTAGGGTAAAGTAAGAGCAAAATGTAACTTGAATTTTATATGTCCAAGAAGGCAAAAAATTGCAGTAACAATGAGAAGGAGGGAGTAAGATTTATAAAAGGATATTAGAGGAGTTATTGAGGCAAGATAATCAAGCAAAACTAATATGATCTCCAGAAGCAATAGCCTAAAGCCAATAATAACAAGTAACGAATTTAAGATTTTCAGATAGAAAGGGGTAAAGTAAGAGGGAAAAGAGTAATAAGAAAACCCAACCCCAAATAATGCCAAAGAATCAACAACTGCTTTTGATGGCTTCCCCTGTACTGCAGAAATTAAAAGATCAACAATTTTCCAGTTAGCAAAAAATATAAATTTGATTCTTTGTGAAAACAATGACACCAATGAATCATGACTGTTGGGCTACTTACTGAATATAAAAGGCAAAATAATCAGGCAAATAAGGGAAGCCAAGCTCACCAATAGTGAGCAACCCATGGCATTGAGCCAGAGACCTGCCAAAAACACAACGAAATAGAATAATTAGAAAAACTCCTATAAAGATAAGCAAATATAATTTCGAAGTCTATCCATGTAAGGTCTATATGAAACAGGAATGAAGTGATTGAAACTCGTACAGTCAATTAAACTGCAGCAACTCAACAATGAACAGGCCTGATGTAAATTAAGGCATGAACGGGCAGGAAAATACTCCTTGGAAATTAACATTTCAAACATTTGGCACATGGCAATTCATTATTGTTGCATACAAACTCTATAGCAGAGGTAAGGCAAATACTTCACCAGAAAACTTCTTCACCAGAAAACTTCTTGTCTTGGGGATGGAGAAACTCACAAAATCAGCCTAGAAAGCTAGAGGCCTCTAACAGTATCCTTAGAGGAAGATAGGGACCATACTCTTTACTTAATTCATTCAGCGCTTAAATCCATGAATTCTAGTGTAATCAACAGAGGAATTGGAAGAATGTTGTCATATATTATTCAGAAGGAAACGTACGTAGATATATACAAATACGATCTTTCTAATTAAGGTAATTAGCTAATTAGGTTCCTATAAATCTGTCGATTATACCACTAATCTTATTCTGTAACACTCCCCCTCAAGCTGGAGCATAGATATTAATCATGCCCAACTTGTTACAGAAAAACTCTACTCTGTTCCCATTCAGTGCCTTTGTGAAGATATCTCCAAGTTGCTCTCCAGTCTTCACATAACCAGTATAGATTAAATTTTCCTGGATTTTCTCACGAATGAAATGACAGTCAACCTCAATGTATTTAGTTCTTTCATGGTATATTGGATTTGAGGTGTTATGAAGAACAACTTGGTTGTCACACTGGAGTTTTGCTAGTACCAAAGGCTTCAATCCAACCTCAGTTAAAAGATGTTGTATCCATAAAATTTCACACGTGGCCTGTACCATGGCTCTATATTCTGATTCTGCACTGGACCGAGATACGACATTCTGCTTCTTGCTTCTCCAAGACACAAGATTTCCACCAACAAAGACGCAATATCCCGTAGTAGACCGTCTATCAATTTTGGATCCAGCCCAATCAGCATCTGCAAAACACTCAATGCAAGTGTGTTCGTGATTGTTATACACTATGCCAAGACCAGGAGCTCTTTTTAAGTAATACAGTATCTGTTCCAAGGCTGCCCAATGTTTTACTGTAGGTGCAGACATAAATTGGCTAACAACACTCACCGCATGAGCAATATTTGAATGAGTCATTGTGAGATAGTTTTATTTCCCAACTAATCCCTGTACTTATCCGGATCATCAAAGAAGTCACCATTGTGAGATAGTTTTATTTCCCAACTAATCTCCTGTACTTATCCGGATCATCAAAGAAGTCACCATCATCTTTTGTAAGATGTACATTGGCAACCATTGGTGTGCTGCATGGCTTGGCTCCCATCTTTCCGGTTTCTGCCAGCAGATGAAGTACATACTTTCTCTGAGACAAGAAGATCCCTTTTTTGCTTCTTGTTACTTCTACTCTCAGAAAGTATTTTAGCTGGCCCTAATCTTTTGTGTGAAACTTGGTATGTAGAAATAGCTCGAGAGAAAAGATTCCTGCACAATCATCTCCTGTAATGACAATGTCATCAACATAAACAACAAGAAGAATAATACCCGCTGACTATCTGTAGAAGACTGAGTGATCACACTTGCTCTTCTTCAGCACAAACTCGTGAACTACCTCAATAAACTTGTCAAACCAAGCACGAAGACTCTGTTTTAGACCATACAGAGATTTCTTCATGTGACAAACTTTCCCATACTCCCCCTAAGCAATAAACCTAGGTGGTTGCTCCATATATACCTCTTCCTGGAGATCACCATGAAGGAACGCATTCTTGATGTCCAATTGGTGTAACGGCCAATCTTAAGAAGCAGCGATGGATATAAATAGGCGAACAAAGGTGAGTTTGGCTGCTACAGAACCATCCGGATTGACTTTAACAGCAAAGACCCATTTGCATCCCACCACTTTCTTGCCTTTAGGCAAATCTACCAATTCCCATGTGTGGTTTTCATCTAAAGCATGTATCTCCTCAAGCATCACATTATTCCATCTAGGATGACTCAATCTGCTGAATATGTGAGGTATTTTCAGCGTGCAGAACTCTACTGAAGACATCTTGAAGAGAGGGAATTTCAGAGCTAGAGAGAATTTGAGATTTGGAAGTCTCGAATTCGGAAGGAAGACCAACCAGGAAGCTCATAACAGCAATTTGCTCCCGTTGAATTTGCTGCATTTTGACATCAGTGCTAAATGGCAATAGCATAATAAGTTCTTCATACGTCCTTTTGAAGTCCATGAAGTTGTGAGAGACTTGGCTTCTTTTTCAACACGACAAAATGCCTTGCAAACTTCATACATTCGTGACACATTCCCTTTGCCAGAATATAAAAATTCCAGATAATCCATTAGTTCTTTTACAAATTCACATTGATTAATTAAACCAATTACCCCAGTGTCGATCGAATTTCTAATTTGTAAAAAAGTTGTGCATCTTCTCTCAGCCAACTTTGTTTGGTATCATCTTTGGGCGGATCTTTAGTTAAGTCATCATTTTCGTCTATGCTCCGTAAATAGACTCTAATCATCTTACTCCACTCCGAATAATTAGTTCCATTCAATTTATGTTCAGTGATTTTGGACATTACTGGAATCATCTCACTTACAGATCTCTTCAACTCAGTCATTTTTCAATAAAAGTCCCAAAACTTCATGCCCAACAGCACACTATGGTCACCAAATAGTTGTCCAAAATAATTAATAGCCCAAAATTTACTAATCAGTAACAAGTAATAATCCAAACAAGCAAATTAAACCCTTAGGCCCAATAACCTCAAGCCCAATTATACAAACTGAAGCTCAATCCAAATGTTAAATATCCTTAGCCCAACAAATAAAACCAAAGATAATATTAATGGTCCAAAGTCCAAAAATAGATCCAAGCCCAATATAAATTTTTATCACAGCCCAGTGAGTTACCTATATACCGAGCCCAGAAAGGAGGAAACTGAAGAACGGAGAGGAGAAAGCTGAAGAACGGTGCCTGTCGAACCACCGTCCACCACCAAGAAAATTCAGTAGTTGAATCTGTCGACCAAGAAGACTACTCCAATCACCAAATTCGCTAACCGAGAAACCTGCTCCAAAAAGTTTTCGTGAACTGAGAAATCAACCGAAGAAAATTCCTCGGTGGCAGCCGGCGACCACCGAAAATTCCTCCAATCACCGAAGAGTCAATAAACGACGCCAGCGACCACTGAAGGCGCTTTACCCACCAGAGAATACCGTCGGAGCCTCTAATGAAGTTTCCGACAGCTCAAGACCAAAATTCCTCAACCGAAGCACACCAAAAATAAAAAAAAATTAATAGAGACTCGAAAGGAAAATCCAAAAGGAGTGGCTCTGATACCATGTAATCAACAGGGGAATTGGAAGAATGTTTTCATATATTATTCAGAAGGAGACACACGTAGATATATCCAAATATGATCTTTCTAATTAAGGTAATTAGCTAATTAGGTTGATATAAAACTGTCAATTATATAACTAATCTTATTCTGTAACATTTAGGAAGCAAGCTTGCATACTCCCATATGCTAGTGACACCAACAAAATTTGGATTTGAGAAATTTTTGGGTTAAGGTTTTGGGTTTTCTTCTTGTTTATTATTTTTGCTTTGTGCAATGGTTTTTCATTCACAAACATCAATATGTGTGCCTGTTTCTTCCATATACAATAAGGACCAGATTAAGAACAACATAAATCTGATTGTATCTAATCTAACTAGACTTCTTTACTTTGGTCTTAGTCTAGCCATGGGACTCCTAGTTAGAAGAACCTTATCTAATAAAGATCCTACGTTAAATGTACTGACTTCAAAAACCAATTTGAACAATCCAAGACCCTCTTGGACATATGAACTCTTTCCATCCTCATCTCAATCCAAAACCTTTTGGATATGCTAAACTCTTTTAGAACTATTCCTCTTTCTTTGAAGTTATGTCACACCTCTATTTTGTGTATCCATTAGATTCATTACCATTTAGCCATAGGATATTATGTTAAACTCTTTAACATCATGAGAAACTCTTTTCTTGTGCCCTTTAATCAAGAATAGCTATCCAGTTATTCTTAAATTTCTTGCATACCATAATTTTCACATATGTTGCATATAATAATAACCACCCAACTGATGATAAAATAGAAATTCTCAAGAACTATACTGCTGTAAGTTACCACGTATACAATGCTTCGATAATAAAATGTCCCAATTGGACGAAAATCGTTGTCATATATAAAATCCATTAATCCAATATTATGAGCAATCCCAGAATCTCGGTTTTGCGTACTTCGGTAGGATTTAGAACAACACCCCACCCCCCACCCCCCAAAAACCCC